>VWZZ01004553.1:864-31820 GCA_013399095.1 Psophia crepitans | reverse complement strand
CGCCGCCCAGGGCACCGGAGCGCTGCCCCACCGCTCCGCCGGGGCGCCGCTTGGTCCCCCGGCCGCCTGCCCTCCGTGCCCGCAGCGCCCTGCCGCTGCAGATGGACGTGTCTCTGGTCCGGCGGAGGGGGTACAAAGCGGTAACCTTTCCGCGGGGGAGGAACGGGACAGTGTTTCGTATTTACTCTCCTTCAAGGTTTTCCCGAAGAAATAGTGGAGAACAGAAGTTCTTGACCTGGGTGTTACAACCGCATCTCGGAAGGAATGTCATCCTGGTTTCGTTCTGACGGCCCTAATGCAGCCCGGCTCAGTGCTGCTGTGAGCAGCACAAGCGGGTGTGTCTCTCCAAAGTATGTGTCTAGCTAGTGTGCTGTACTGGGTGAGTACCTGGTATAATGGCCTTTGAAAGTTTTCTGTGAATCATAGAACCCTAGGCTGGTTTGGGTTGGAAGGGACCTCAAAGACCATCTAGTTCCAACCCCCTGCCATGGGCAGGGACACCCTACACTAGACCACGTTGCCCAAAGCCCCATCCAGCCTGGCCTGGAACACTGCCAGGGATGGGGCATCCACAGGTTCTCTGGGCAACCTGTTCCAGTGCCTCACCACCCCTACAGGGATGAATTTCTTCCTAACAGCTAATCTAAATCTCCCCTCCTTCAGCTTAAAGCCGTTCCCCCTTGTCCTATCACTGCACTCCCTGGTAAACAGTCCATCTCTGAAGGAGAGGAGGGCTTTATTCCACACCAAAGTGCAGATGTGAGCACAATTATATGGTGACATAAAATTAAATACAATTTTTGTTATGAAATAGAGAGCCAATGGAGACAGTGGCATGACAGTGTGCAGTGGGAGTGGGGCCGAGTGGCACACAGCTGCCTTCCTGCGTCACAGCGGGCTGACGTGGGGCAGCAGAAGAATGCTTCCCCACTAGGAAGTCGTGTGGTGCAAGTGGAAATAAGGACCTTAGAGCACAGTAGGAATAACAGGTTGCAGGAGGCTCCTTGTTTCAGTGTAGCTTCTGGCATCACTAGTCTGGCCCAAAGAGGAACTTATCCGATTCCTGGTGTCCAAACAACAAAGACAAGGCTATGAGACAATTGATGAAGGTGTAGTGAAAGCTATGAAGAATTATGATGTTTAGAAGATGTTGAGAGGAGGTGTCTCCTACAGAGAAAAGACAGTGAATTTTTAACAGGGTATAGGAGATGCTTCTGGGTAAAGTCCAAACATGTCGTTTCTAGAGGTGTGAAAGCCACAGCCACCACTGGTGCATGAGGAGCTTTTTCTAAGGGTAAACGTCCTGTCCTCCCTGTTCTGTTGCTTTGAGCATAGTGGAGTGACTGTCTCACCAGCAGAAGCTGAGTGTATGGAGTTCTCCTTGGCACTCTCCCAGGCAGTGGGTTGGACATCACTCTTCCTTTCTGCCTGGCACCTGCGGGATGTGGGAAGCAATTACTTACTGTGCTCCTGCATCACACTGTATCTGACTCCAGAGCTGAGGGGGAACGCAGTAACATTTTTTTCTGTACCCTCATTGCAATCAACCTCATCAATGCCCACTCTGGACTTAAAAACAATGTTTTGTCTTATTGGTGAAGTTGTGTTTTTTTAACTTCTTATATAAACACCTAAGGCCGGGTTGGACGGGGCTCTGAGCAACCTGATCTAGTTGAAAACATCCCTGCTCATGGCAGAGGAGCTGGGCTAGATGACTTTTACATGTCCCTTCCAACCCAAATAATTTCATGGTTCTGTGATTCTATGATAAAAAATAAACACATACATATGGAATGCATAGGAAGGATGTGTGTGTTCTTAGGAGTTTGCAGATGAAGTTGTGTCCTGCAGGCCTCACAAAGAAACGGTGACATGACCCCATAAATTAGGTGACTTTCTAATTGAATTTATCCTGCACGTAAGTCAAGAGTAGAATCACATTTCTAAGTTTCTGGTTTCTGTGATCCTTTTTCTTTGTTTCTAGCAATCTGATTAATTGGCTTTTTTATTTCATCACCAAAATGTATGTTAGCATAATTTCAGTGCAGAGGGGAGCAGGGACAAGGTGTTCATTTAATGTACAAGCAATGTATAGTCTTTCAGGTACGCACAAAGATACAAGTTTTTCATTCTGTACACAGTGATGGAATTATTTAGAAGAGTGACAGGTACGTACACTAGTGGCTTTAGGGAGATGCTTCCAGACATCACAGTGGTTATTATTTCCATGTCTTTTATCCACAATATTTAGAGATTTGGGCATAGCCATCTTGTATGGTAAGTAGACCTTAATTTTACACAGCATCTTTGGTATGTCATATCGGCATTACAAAATGTGCATTGCATCATGCCTAGAAGCAGCTGCTATCTATTGAGTCTTCTACTAGAAAATTATTTTGTGAAAAATAACCACTTTTCCACATGTCTCTTCATTACTCCACCTCAGTTTAAAGTTTCTGTCTTTTTCATGTATGGATCATGATGGCAAGGAAACGCTGCCTGTATTCCAGTATTTAGAGTCTCTAGCATCTTATGTGCTTTAATTTCTGTTGCGTAAACCTAAGACAGGATACATGTTTTGAATTTTTTTCCATGTTTTTTATCTAACAGCTGTTCCAGGAAGATACAGACGTGTTTTCTTGTAAATAAATAGCATTTCTTCTGTTTAGCAACCTGAAACAGAGGGCCGAAACAGCATATGAGAGGCTGCAGACATGAGACGTCTATTAGTAATGTTAATTGCCAATGCCACTAAAGAGGATGCTGACACACATACCTTAATTATAGGGCAAATGCTTCAAAAACTGTGTTTCACAAATCCTGTTGTACTAATGGGTGGTGTTAACTCCACTTACTCTCAGTGGAAGATTTCAAAGTGTAGGACTCCAGAAAGCCAGAGGGGCTGTTTCTAGAAGTTGATCTGTAGCTAGAGAATTGAGGGGAATGTGCGGGAGGGTTGGATGAATCTTGGAGCAACTGACCTTGAGGCTTGTGTTAGCCTTAAGGCTTCGAAGAACTATAAGGTCTTGTCTATTCCTGTTGAACTAATTACTGTGTAAATTGTCACACACATTAGTGAAGGGCAGTTTAATTAACTCCCTGCTTTAAGTGAAAAAGGCTTCATGGCAAGGCAAAGAATAAATATGCAGCGTCTTTCATTTAAAATGTATTAAATCTGCTTATTGTGTTTGAAATAAATATTTCTAACACTAACCTACGTCAAAAATAGTTTGATCATACCACTCCTAAGAGCAAAAGCAGTGTCCCTCCCTCGGTTTAACAAGAGCATCTTTTGTATCTGTTTACTCTAATACTCATTATTGATTTATGCATATTAAATTAACAACTAGAGGTGCAGCTGAGTTTCAGGGGACGCGGTGGCTGGCAGCGCACGGTTCCTGCTGCCACAGGTAGACATTTCTGTGGAGCAGTGAGTGTGCTCCAGGATCTGTCACTGGGCCATCAGCTCCCACTTCAAAAGAGCTTTGGACTTTCATTGGGGCGTTTTAACTGTGAAGTGGTACACTTTGAACATTGCCTGGACATCCACATCCAAATGCCTCTCGTTTATTATAGCTGCTTGCGTGCTAGGCAGCCTCTTGTGAGGCAGGAGGGAGCCAGGACCGGGCTGAGCAGTTGCAGAGTGTACGCCGTTGTTGTCCACCCTGAAACCGCCACAGGCGGTAGGCCTGCTCCCACAGGGGAAGCCAAACTTCAAGGTACGCCACGTTCACAAGTCACATCTTGCAGGCTGTGTGGCTGCAGACTGCTCCTTTTCACAGTTTCCTCACGCACTTCCTCTCTCTCAGTCTCTCGTTCACCTGCTCTTCTTTTCCTCCCCGCTCCTTGAGCATGGGCCGCTCCCTTCCCCCACTCTTAGACTCTGCCCTACCAACATGGCAGATTTCCTTACCTGACAAGTACTGCTTGCTGCTGCCTCATCCTAATGCCCTCCTACCCCATACACTGTCTACATGAACTCCTCAGTTTTTTCCAGTATGGTGGTGTTTCCGCTGAAATAGACTTCTTGTTCCCTTAGAATGGTGCAAAGGCAACATGACAAAATTTTTCCCTGCAAGAGGAAAGGGAAGAGTGGTACCGCAAAGGCATATTAGAACTGCACGGCAGCAAGGAAACAGGGTCATGAGAGGGAGCTGTGAAATAGTGGCTGCAGTCTGACTCCTGCATTTCGTGACGCTACCTCCAGGGTATTTGGTGCTGCTTCGGACAATGACTCCATGACACCCCTTTCTGTTCCTTTTTACTTACGACTGTCTGTCCTTCTTTCTTACTGTTAGAATTCAGTTACTAGTTTCTTTCCGGATACTTATAGGGACTGCACTTTCTCCAGACTGGAGAAAAAGGAAGCTTGTAATCAGGATCCCTCACTGAGTAAGACAGATTGGGATTTAGGGGGCTGCTGCGGAGCGCTGTGACCTCGAGAGGCAGATGAAGAAGGAAGGGGGTGTTTGTCGGTACATCTCTGGAGTGTAAGAGCACTGTTTGCAATGGGTGGGGGAAACTGGTTTGCTGAAATGTTGCAGGATTTCTGCTTTATTGAGGGTACTTCTGTGTCTGATGTCCTGACTGAGAGAGCCGTGTGTTGGCTAGTACTGTGTATAACATCTGTTCTCTTGACAGAAACTGTGAAACCTTCTCTTCCTCCTTAACTAATCATAAACAAAATCACCAGAGGCCAATACCTGCGACACAGCAGAATTATGCATTTAAAATATTAAGGTTATATGCCTGTGCATGCAACCTATTAAGACAGGCTTGAGTAAAGGTAAAAGGATCCAGGCATAACTAAACAATAAGGAAGAGATGGTATTGAAAGCAAGAAGGCAACCTTCGAAACACTGAAGTCATATCCAAATGAAGAAAACAGAAAAATTTATAAATCCTGCCTCATAACATATAAAGACAAAATTAAGCAGACAAAAAAAAAAAAGAGCTGGGAAGAGCAACTTGCTGTTGAACTCTAAACCAACACTAAACACTTCTTCAAACACAAAATGTCTGTAGGGCTGATCAAATGATCAGCGTATAAAAGGAGCACTAGAGAGCAGAAGACTTTTCAGAGAAGAAATTGGTGTTCGTTGTGGCAGAAACTAGGGAAACTCACATGCCAGAATCCTTTTCCAGAAGAGGATCTGAAATGACTGTAGAAGTGAATATGTGACAAATTGGCAACATGAACATAACAAATCACCAATGCTAGAAGTTATTTCATCCAATGGTGGTTCTAAGAAGACTTACCATAGTCTGTAACTGCTCATTGTAGTCCTTGATTCCTGAGGACTGGAGCTGTAGGAAATAGATACCAGCCATAAAATAATTTTTAGAGAGAATTGAGGGAACTACATGATTATGCGTCAGACCTCTGGGCAAATTTGTGGAAACTGTAATAAAGGACAGAATGCGGGGTTACCTGGATTCATACAAGCTACCTCAGAAGAGTCAGTGCAGCTTCTAAAAAGGGAAGTCCAACTTTACAATCCTCTCTTTGAAGGGAGTCAGCAAATATTTGGACAAAGACAGCCAAGTTGATCCAATCTACTTGGACTTTTGAAGACTTTTGACAGAACCATCATCAACGGTTTCCAAGGAAATTTAATAGTCATGAGATTAAATAAAAGATCCTTTTAAGGGTAAAGGGTAAATAATGGGTTACAAGTTAGGAAACAGAGGATAAGAGGACTGCTTACTCATTACAGTGGAAGAAGGTCAGCACTGAAGTTTCGCAGAGCTCTGTGTTGGGATCTGTGTTGATCATTACAGTCTTAAGTGACCTGGGAAAGAAGTGAGATGCAGAGCAGTGAGATGAGAAAGTTTGCTGGTGTGGTATGAAAGTTTGTGATATGAAGATATTCAGGACAATAAGGACAAAGGCAGACAGCGAGAGACCACAAGATGCCTTTGTAGGACACAGTGACTAAGAAATATGTGTGGGAAAAGAAATCCTAGCTTCACAAATAAACTAACTTTTATGTGTAAGCGTGTAAGTGGACTCTGAGCTGACAATTACCATATGGAAGCAAAGTCTATGTGATATGCATAGCTTGTGAAAACATCAGAAAAGCAAACAAAATATTAGAATTTATTAGGAAAGAAAAATAAATCCATGATTTTCTTACAGCTTTTATATGAATATGGAATTCAGTATGGATCATATATTACTTATTCATATACAATATGAACATAGATTTATTTATATGTTATGAATAGATATTCATATATTTTCTCTACATAGATGATGGAATTAAAATATGGAATTCTCTATATTCTGTATTTGTGTATGGCATAGAAAGTGTGGAAAGGAATTTACTTTGGTATTTCTTCAAATCCAAGAATGAGGGGCCATCAAATTGAGCTACTAGAAGCTAATTTGGATGCAAACAAAAGGAGATGAATTTATGCAACTCCTTGCCACAGGATTTTATGGATCCAAAAGGCTTCAAGAGGAGACTGTAGAAGTAGTTAAAAGATAAATGTGAAAAGTTAAAAAGTAAATTCATTCAAGATTATTTAATAAAGAAACCACTTGAGAAAAACCCTGAGCTGAGAATAGACACATTTTGAGAAAGCTTTATGTCCACTTGCCCTGATCTTGTTCTTCCTTAGGCATTTGCTTGTGGCCACTGGTGGCAACAGGATACTAGCTAGCTAGTCTTAAAAATTTTGCAGCTTCTCAACTACAGCTAACAGAGAGGTGTCAGAGTTGACAGAGGGGTGTCAGGGTTGAAGCAGAGTGGTGTGAAGACGAGGGCATACAGAGGGATTGGTGAGGCTGCTCTGTATGATGGGACAACTTTATAGGATTGGGAGTAGGCCAGTTCAAATGACTTGTGCATTTTTTGCATCAAAACTGCTTACAGGAATTAGGTTCAAACTCACAGCTCCTGTAGTTGTATCTTAATTCCTTATCAGACCAGTTTTCTTGCTTATGGTAGACTCAGGCTTATGTGAACCAGCACATGATGAATATAGGCAAGGCACGCAAATTCAGGTCCAAGCTAACATGACAGTACAGACATAGCTCAAGAGTCCCTCTGCATGTGTTGTTATATAAAAGCTAGCCCAAATCTGACTGCTGCATCATAAAGCCATACGTAGCTCCTGGAATAGCTGTAGCTGTATAGGGTGATATTATCTGTTCTTTCGTCACAAAAAAAACCTAATGAAATTTAAGAGCAGCCAGCATGGCTTTACCACAGATACCTGGGTACCTTCAGTGATAAGAGGACTGCTTCGGGGATGAGAGTCGAGCAATGGATATTGGTTATTTTGACTTTAGCAAAACTATCAAGACCACCTTTGGTTGGTAACCACATCTGAGAGATGGACAGGATGAGTGGACTACAAGGTTGATGAAAAAATGAGTGGGCCATCAGGGTGAAAGAGTTCTGGTTAGTACCTGAAAGTCTAACTGGCAGCCAGTTAGGAGTGGTATTCCTCTGAGTTAGATACTGAACCTGGCACTATTTAATTTCTTCACTAATGACCTGAAAGTTGAGATGGAATGTATCTCACTACATTAGTGGGTGACAATAAATTGTGGGGAGAAGATGGTGTGCTGGAGGGCAGGGCAGCTGTTCAGAGGGATCTCAACAGGCTAGAGAAATAACCTGACAGAAACTTCTTTAAGTTCAAAAAGGGAAGTTAAAAAAAAAAAAAAAAAAGGCAGGTAAGAAAAGGCAAGTAAAGCTCATCTAAAGCTCTACCTGGGCATGAAAAATACTATGCCTCTGCACAGTCTGGGGACTGGCAGGCCAGGAGGCAGTCTTTCAGGAAAGGACCTGGGGGTCATGGTGAACAACTCGAACATGAGCCAGCAAATGTGCCCTTGCAGCAACAAAGGCTAACCGCATATTGGGCTGCGTTAGCAAGAGCAGCCAGCGGGCTGAGGAAAGTGGCTATTCCCTGTGAACTCGAGAGGCTGCATCTGGAATATCGTGTCCAGTTTTGGACTCTCAAATACAAGAAACTTTAGCATACTGCAGCAAGTCCAGTGGAGGAGCACAAAGCTGACTAGGAGGCTGCAGCCTGTGGCACATGAGTAGAGGCTGAAAGAAATGGGCTTGTTCGTTCTGAAGAAAAGGTTAAGGAGCTCTAATTATTCTATATAACTTTCTAGTGGGTAGTTACAGAGAGATGTTCTTGGACATCCACCACAAAAGAACAAGCAGCAATGGACATAAGTTGCATTTAAAAAATCTTAATTCACCATTATGAAAAAAAATATTCATAGAATCATAGAATGGTTTGGGTTTGTCGTGGTTTTGCCCCAGCCAGCAGCTCAGCACCACACAGCAGCTCGCTTGCTCCCCCCTGGTGGGATGGGGGAGAGAACTGGAAGAATGAAAGTGGGAGAACTCATGGATTGAGTTAAAGACAGTTTAATAGGTAAAGAAAAAGCTGCACACAAGCAAAGCGAACCAAGGAATTAATTCCCCACTGCCCATGGCAGGTAGGTGTCTAGCCATCCCCAGGACAACAGGTCTCTGTCATGCATAACGGTGACTTGGGAAGACAAATGCCATCACTCCGAATGTCCTCTTCCCCTTCCTTCTTCTTCCCCCAGCTTTATATGTTGAGTATGACGTCATATGGTATGGAATGTCCCTCTGGTCAGCTAGGGTCAGCTGTCCTGTCTGTGTTCCCTCCCAAATTCTTGTGCACCCCAGCCATCTTGCTGGTGGGGTGGTGCAAGAAGCAGAAAAGCCTTTGGCTCTGTGTAAGCACCGCTCAGCAATAACAAAAACACCTCTGTATTATCAACACTGTTCCAGCACAAATCCAAAACATAGCACCATACCAGCTGCTATGATGAAAATTAACTCTACTCCAGCCAAATCAGCACAGGATTGGAAGGGACCTTTAAAGATCATCTGGTCCACACCCCCTGCCATGGACACCTTTGACTAGACCAGGTTGCTCAAATTCCCACCCAGCCTGACACTATAACAAGTTGCCTATTGAGGTTGCGGATACAGAAAACTTGACTGAGGAAGGCACCGAGCATCTAACCTTGAAGTTAGCCCTTCTTTGAGCAGGGGATTCAATCTGGTGACCTCCCAAAGTCACTCTATTTTATGCTGCTGTGATTCCCAGTGGTTTGTAGCATATATGTACACACTTAAATCTTCAAAACAGACTTGCAGAGATATGTAGTGCTTCTGTGTACTGACTGCAAGATGTAAAGGTAACCCACTGCGAGAAAGTTTGTCTCATGGTATACATCAGCTCATCTTTTACTGGATCAGAGATAGTAAATATCGGCAATAGTGATGTCTGTGGTGGTGCAACGCCCCCTCATCTTGAGCTGCTTGCTCGGTACTTGGTGCAATTTCTCCTCCCTCTTCTGGACCACATGCCAGAGCAGCAGACCAGAGTGTTAAGGCGCCCCCTTAATGTGCCTGGTTCTTGCTTCACTTGGCAACGGTAACAATCTGGTACATCTGTACTTGGACCGTGATGCTCTTGCTCCCTTATTGTTTGGAAGCAATAATGACAATCAATCACCTCCAGACAGCCTGCTACACCTGTACCTGGGTCATGGCCCAAAGAGGGTGATGCCAGAAAAGTTCTGAGTCTGTGCAGCTGGTGGAAAGTACCAGAATATTTTGCTATCCGAGCTGGGCAGAAGTGGAAAAGTACCTGACTCAAGTCAATTATCTCAGATCCTATACATGGTGATTCTAAGTGAGACCCTTTGAGCTCTCCTGGATCGCAGCAGGCTGTGACCAGCATCTCCCCTGAGCTGGGACACCTCTCAGGCACAAACTCCTCGAGGATCATCTGCCGACGGAAGGCCAGGGCAAAGCCAGCCTTCTCGAGTCTCAACTACTGCCCACTGAGGAATGCCGGTGCATTGCGAGTACTTGCTCCAAACTCAAGGAAAGAAATTTTAACTATAAGCTAGCTTTCTTCCCTACCCATATATGTGTTTAAATATATACATTTGCCTTCATGACTGTGGGTGACATATGTCATTGGGCCCAAATATTTTTGTCTGTCTGTGTGTACCTGTATGTTTTAGGTTTTTTTTTTTAAAAATATATGTAAGTATCTGTATACTTTAAGATACCTTATAGTAAGTTAGTGTGACTCTTGCCATCTTCAAATCTGTGAGTTGCTGTTTTGATCATAAAGTATTTTACTGAACGACTTGTAAATCTTTAAATTAGTCAATCATTGAGTGCTGCTCAAATTCAACCTTGATTTAACTCATCCTATTAATAAATTTGGAATGGACTGAATTGTAACCATGTCAAACACCTTCATCCACGACAGTGTCCTTAGAATCTCCTAATTTTTAGTGCTGGGTGAAGAAGAAAGCTAGTACATCTTACAAAGATTATTACTTAAATTTTAATTTAATTAAGAAAGTTAAAATAAATGTAACAATAAAAATCTCACAAGCTAAAATAAAGTTGCATAATAGAAAAACTTAATGATCTCTTTCATTAAATTGTTCAAGCTAAAAGCACATCAGTTATTAATGCCCCAGAGAAAACTCAGGTTTTATTTACATGCTCCATGTTGGAGGACAAGATACAGCAACTCTGATACAGCAAAATCAGAATGCCTCTGTGAATGTACCAGGGGAAATTAATATAAATTGCAGAGTGAAAATGCCTTTTGTTTCAGCTAAGAAGCAGATTGTCTAGAATTTAATTATATCACAGATAATTCTGTGATCTTTTTTAGCACTCAACTCCAAGAGTGCTTTTATTGTAGGAGGATCACTAGGAGAAGGCAAAATCCTTACTCTACTTGGTTTGCATAACTACCTCTAACACTGGAAGTTAGGGGAGTAGCCCATTCACGTCCTTCTTTTATATATCAGTGGCTATGGCTGTTGGTCAGTTATGAATATAGTATGTCAGAAGAACAAACACAAAGAGTATTATTGACTTAAAATATTTTACCCTGGCTTGATATGTAGCAAGCAAGTTCCACCTAGACAATCAGGTAAAAGACACATTTGTGCTTCAGTTCAACTAGCCAGCTAATCCTCTTCTACATACATTGACAATGCGTCTAAATATCTTCATCTGCCAAAGAAAGTATTCATTTTACTAAATGTAAACACTTGTAGTGTAGACAGCTCCTTTTAAATGAGTTTGGTTAATTACCTTTATTTTCAATGAAGAAAAGCAAATGCTTATAGTATACAATTTATCTGATTCTAAAGTAGACGTCTAAAATAGGTCAGATGAATCATGCCTTAAAAGAGACTCTTTCTCTCCATCAAATATTAAGGGAGTCTGGCACAACTAGCTCAGAAGTGTACATTGCCTGTCTAAAGTTAGGTCAGAGGAATCCCATCCCACCTGTTCGTACACTTAATAAAAGAACAAATACCAATACAGTATAAAAATGAACAAACTGTCCCCAGGCTTTAAAACAAGCTGTTTTAATCTTGAGCAATTCAGCTCTTAATTTAGGGTTTGATTCAGCTCCCATTGAAGTCAATAGCTGTATGTTTTAAGAGGAATTTAATTAGACTTGTCAATTATTTTTGTTTACTCCCTCATCAAGGATACTTAACTAAATTCAGTGAGAAATGGATACCCAATGCTTAATGAGAAAGGATATTCTATAAATACAGGTTATACTTTGAACAGGATTTTTTTTTAAATTAGTTAATTTTTTTTCCCCTTCCATATGTTAAATTAAATATCTGAGTGATATAGATCAATCCTTAGTGATAAATGTATTCAATAATTCTAATTCAAGTAACACCAGACAGTAGAGATGTTGTTTTCTTCCACGGGATGATTAGCCCTTTAATTAATGTGTGTAATATACTAAACAAAGTTCAGCAGGGTGTTATTGCTCTGTTTAAGTGATGACTCTGAAACTCACTTTCCACTGTGAGTTTTGCAGAGCTCCTTAGTGCTGGAGCCCAGGTAATGGGTATATGTTACTATGTACAGCACAGACTACAATGGAGTTGTAGTTGGAAGGACTGATAAAAACTTCCGGAGTCTAGTATAGGTGATGAAAATGAATCGTTACCTAGATGAAACCATTGAAGATTTACTCTGCAGCCAGGGTGTAATCCAGTCCTGATCTCAGTGTGGGGAGCTGAGGAAGGAGTGGGCATGCACTTACGTGACTGTGGCTGTGACGTGTAACCAGAAGCCTCTGCTGACACTAATGGAGGAGATGGAGCCAAATGGTTTGTGTTTTCTTTCCTCCTTGCTGAATTCATGCTAAATACATAATTGGCTTCACAGTTCATCAATTTGCACATGCAACTGGTACAGAAGAGGGGAGAGAGGAAATTCAGGAGTTAGCAAAAGGAGATTATCAAATTCTAGAGTTAGAGTAAACTCTAAACTTCTATTCTTTAATTCAGTTTCTATTTTTACCTGAAAATCTGTTTCAGAGTAATACAGGTTTGAGATTCTGAAGGCAGAACATCACCAGGAGCTGTGTGAGCAGTGTGAGAGAGAAGGCTGGCTTGCCTTGGCTCTGCGCTGAGAACTGAGCATTACAGGTTCCCCAGCCAACCCCTGTTCGACAGCCCTGGTGCAAAGGCAAAAGAGGTCTGCTTGGAAGGATTCTCTTAAATATATCAAAAACTGAAGCAGCAATGCTGCATATTAATAACAGGATTGAATTAAAAGAACTGGATCAGTATGGGAATGGCTGACGGCAAAGGACTCTCTCCAGTGCACCGGGTAGTAAAAGAGGGTCTAACTCATTGGGGAAATACAAACAGCTTCAAAAGGTTAGAAACAATGATGTAAAATCAAATACTTTCATTCTCCCTACCCCATTCTTGTGGCATGGGATTTTCCTAAACAAGCAGTTCTCCTGTAGACCTGCTCTGCTGTGCCATTCCTGACGTTCATCCACTCAACATCCTGGCTACCTTTCTTTGGCTGTGGCACCAAATCCAGCCACTTGTGAACAGTCGGTCTGTGTAAGCGTGTAAGGGAGAACTGTGTGCTCTGCAGAGATCTTTAATGGGCAGTACTGAAGATGATAGCATGTAATGCTAGTGGAGTAACTTCAGCACCTTTGGTGCTTCTCCTCCCACGTAAATCTGTGCTTGAATTGTTCTAATTTTGTCAACCTGTATTTAAGAAAATTTGGTGCAGACTAACTGAAACTCTGGGTCCTGAAGGGATGTAGAATTAAGAAGCCTTTCCTGTTCCGACTGAATTAACTACATTAGTAGTTCTCTTGCAAATTATCACTTTGTTAATTAACCTTGCAGATTTTATAGTTCATACTGAAAGAAACATGAAGTTTGTGTGCATTAAAAGTGGCAGTGATATGTAATCTATTACTTCGTTTATTACAAGCAACCATGCAAAACAGAGAAATTGTATCAATAATCCACAGGGAAGGTGTTAGAGGCTGCGTATATTGATACAACTGCAGCATGTTCTGGTAACTTTTGGTATGGTGACATGCTGAAGAATTTATATATGACCTCATTTTCCAGTTACACCATCCATAAATTTCGTTTTATATAGGTCTATTTCATCAGACGCACGAATTACACACAAGTTTTATAACACTGTAAAGATAGGATGAGTTTCACTTTCTTAATCACTCTCACAAAAATGCTAGTAAAAGCATTTTGATGGCACAAGAGCTGTCAAAATAACTTACTCGGTTTTAGCTTTTCGTTTTATTTACTGGCTCACATGAACTACATAAAAGCCTCTTTCTTAGGAGCGAATGAAAAACTACAGAACCAAGATGGCAAAGCCTTAGTAACGCCTGGGATTTATCTGAGATTTGTATGTTCAGTAAACAATCATGTTCATCTGCTCTGCTGGATTTGATGGTGGAAATGTTGCCACACAGTCAGTGTGGCAATAGTCATTACCAAATTAGTAAAATTGCACAATAATGATTTTGTACCACATGCAGCATGGATACTCTATCTAGAATCACAGGTTCATTTGCAAGGACTTGCCTACTCTGCGGGTCCTTTGATACCAGACCTATTGCGTTACAGGGATCCTTAGGCAGCAGTGCTGGTATACCTGACAGCCTGTGTTGGAGATCAGTTGCTGCCCCAGGAAATAGAAAATGGCACTGGTAGGGTTGACTACCTTAATCTGGCAGGATTGACTACCTAAGTGTCTTAGCACGTTGGAAAGCAACGTGTTACATTACCCGGGTGACACGCTATTGTTCAGCAACAGCAGCAGCTGCCAGCAGCAGTGGAAGCAGTAGTACAGCTCCCTGCTGGAAAAATAATTGGGAAGGAGTTAGGAGCTGCCCATCACTTTTAACTTCTCTCCCCTGTATGGTCAAGCTGTGGTGATGGTAGCTGCTTTTTATATGATCTTAAAAATCACAATGTTTTCAGCAGCTGGACATGCTGTCCTGGGAACAGGGATGGGAAGAACAGTAACAGAAAAACAGGCTATGTTTCTAAAGAGGAGTGGAATCCTGCTACCTGAAACAGCAAAAATTTTCCCGCTCTCCTTAATTTCCTTGACACTGTGATGCTTGGCAAAAGATGCTCATAAAGGAGGCAGAAATACTCTTCTCACAGATGATCATTATTAGGTCTGAGCAGCAAAGATACTTTTTTTCACTCAAACAGCTCCTCATTCAAGATCAGGAGCAAAACCATTTCGTTGTCCATGCCCTGATGGTGACAACTGTACCCATTTCACATAATCCCTGGTGACAAAGAACAGATCTGTATTAATTCAGGACAATGAAAAGACTTTGTCAGCCAAGACTAAGGTAGTGTGAGTGCTGTGGTGGGCTTACCCTGGCCAGCAGCGAAGCCCTCACCCAGTCTCTTGCTCACTCCTCAAGACGGATGGGGCAGTCTTGAAACAGCAAAATCTGAAAACTCATAGGTTGAGATAAAGACAGTTTAATAGATGAAGCAAAGCTGCATGTGCAAGCAAAGCAAAATAAGGAATTAATCCCATCAGCAGGCAGATGTCCAGACACCTTCTGGGAAGGAGGACCTCAGCACGCATAACTGTTACTTGGGATGCTTAACCACAAACATCCTCTTTTCCTCCTCCTTTCCCGAGACATTATTGCTGAGCACAATGTCCTATGGCATGGAATATCTCTTCAGCGAGCCTGGGTCGGTTGTGTCCCCTCCTGTCTTCTTGTGCACCCCCAGCATACTTGCTGGTGGAGCAGAGTGGGGAGAAGGAAAAAACCCACAACCCTTGATGCTGTGCAAACACTACTCAGCAACACCCAAAACACTGCTGTGTTATCAAGACTGGTTTAGCCACAAATGCAAAACACAGCAGGGTATGGGCTGCTATGAAGAACATTTAACTCCATCCCAGCCAGACCCAAGACAAGGGCTGGTCATGTTCTGCTGCTGCAGCAGAAGTCGTCAAAAGAGAAGAGGAACACCTGTGCTGGAAGAGGTACCTAGAGAGGAGCCTGATGTGTCTGGGGATGGCATATCACTATGTCAACCTACAAATCAATTAAAAATCCATAATGTGTTAGAAGTCTGATTGATGCTTACCTGGGAGAGAAGCATACTGTTACAGCCCATGTTCTCTCCTCAATCAGAATAAACTGTATTTGTACCTATGTATATGTTTTGTCTGCATTCAAAATCCAAGCCATCAGGCACTACAGCCTGATGGACCCAGGCTGGGTTCCACTGCTGGGCAAATGCCTGGAGGAAGCCGGCACAGAAGCACAAGGCCAAGGGTGTGGGGAGGTGCCCAGCCTGGAGCATGGCTTCACAGGTGGGGCCGACACAGAGGTGTTTGGGACAGGACCAGGAGTGGCTCCACTGCAGGGGCGTAGCGAGGGGTGCGGCCCCAGGCATGGTTCCAGAGGTGAGGTAGGCATGAAGATATGAGGTCCGGGGTGGGGTGGGAGAGCAGCATGTGTGCTGGCAAAATGCCCCGATCCTGGCTCTGTGCCCAGAAAACGATAAAAAAGGAAACCAGGAAAGGACCTACCAAATGACCTTCTTACCTGAGGAACCTAATTTTGGCTCCAGCATGGGCTGTGGTGACACCTTGCTGGTGCATGAGATGATGGAACCAACAGCATGGGCTGAGGGTGGAACAAAACAGGCTCTGAGGAAGGCATATATCCAGTGGAGATATTGAGTGAAAGATTAGGGAAAAGCTGAAGGAAGAGTCTGAAGTTAAAGCAAAGTGTTAAAATGGAACCTGCAGCATCCAGACCCAACAACCACCAGCATCAGTGACAAGGAGGGAGGGTAGGAGAAACTGGTGAAAAGGATGGTGAGAGAGCTGTGCTGAGCCTCACAGAGAGAGGTGACGCCTAATCTGACAGAGCCTGCTTGTGCGTAGTTAACCCAGCAACGTATTTGATATAACTTTGAACTGGGAGAATACATTTGACTAGGTCATTGGTTTGTGTCATGAAGGTAAAATATTATTCACGTAGCTGTAGGAGGCTTCAGCTCCACTCCAGTAGATGATCAAGCTGGAGAGTGACTCCTAGAATGGGGAAAGGGGAGAATGTTGATTTTGTTCATGAGAATCAGACTGCCTGAGTGTATGAAAGCAACCGCGAGGTTACAAGGAGCATTGGAGAGTGCTAGTACTGTGGCCTGAAGGGGGAGCCAGAAGGAGTGAGTCAGTCACTGGCTTACAGCCTTCCTCAAGTCTTCTATTGGATTTTGATTGACACTACTTAAAGACATATAATTCTCTATTATCACCGTCATGGAACTATGTAATTCTCATTTAACAGAAAACAGTAAACATCAAATTCATGTTCATGCCTGTATTCCACTGCAGGAATAAAACAAGCAGTAAAGGACGCTACTTGTAATTCTATATGGATCAGAAATTCTGAACTCAGACCTACCTGAAATAGAGGTAGGCTTATGAATGTGGCAGTTACCCTCTGCTCTTGTGTGCTATTTCTGTAGTTAGGAACCAGGGCTTTGCATAGATGATTTGCACAACCAGGATATGCTGAGAGAGAATGGACATGTTTCTTCCAGTGCAAATGATCCAACAACATAGTCCTGAATAGTGGCTAGCTGCTCGGCTTAAGGGTAAACAGGGTTTATAACGGTAAACAGAATTTATGTGTGCTGAGGTATTTGCAGACTGGCTGAGTAACTTTGTTAAAAGGAGTTCCATTTAACCATAGACCTAGTATCAACAATTTTTTAGCAACTTCATTCAGTAAGATCTTGCTCCAGTGCAAAGCGATTATAATTGGAGGCATTGTTCATAACAATATAGTGCATTATGTTTAGGTGGAATGGAAACTATTGTTCAAAGTACAAGGCAGTAAAGTCATTGAGGATTTTTCTTACCTTCTGTCTATTCTTCAGTCCCATGAATACTACTGTTATTTTCCACCCACTCCTTTTAAGTTGTTTTCCTGATAAAAAGATAAACCCCATATTTGCAGTGCAACTGCATGAGATTTTACTGTAATGCTGGATTTCTAGATGATTTGAATCTCTTTATTCAGTGTTCTTTGAGTCAAATTGCTGGTGGTTTTTTTTTTTTTTGTACTGCTTATGTATATCTGTGGGAAGAGTTTGTTTCTCTGTCACCATTATGTGTAGAAGTCTTTGCAGAAAACTAATGACATCAATTTACCTCACTAAATGTGGTATCAATGCAGGTATCCATTTAAACATTTGTGAATGATGTCACACTTCAACACCTGTAGAGCTTCTGTATAGCCAACTGCATTTCCTAGTAGTAGCTATGCATTGTAAGTGGTAACGAGGCAAAAACCCCTACAGTCATATCTTAGAAACTACAGTGCAATTTTTTTGCTCTAATTGGAAGCTCTTGGAACACCAAAATGACCAAAAAAAAAAAAAGTGCATAAATATTTGTAAATTTATTTAAAACCAAACTAGCATATGACACTGGTTTTGAACGATCTATTTTCTAAGAAAGCAAAAGCTGGGTTTGTTTATTGTGAAACTTGGGAGAAGAGAGGTACTCATATGTCACCAGTTCTGAGCTCCTCATACATCGCAAAATCAGGGCTTGAGTCAGAAGAAAGGTCTCTAAAGGCAAGCAAATGGCTATGATATAAACAAACTCTTCTGAGACCCCACCTGGAGTCCTGCGTCCAGCTCTGGGGTCCCAGTACAGGAAAGATATGGAGCTGTTGGAGCAAGTCCAGATGAGGCCACAAAGTTGATCAGAGGGCTGGAGCACCTCTCCTACGAGGACAGGCTGAGGGAGTTGGGGTTGTTCAGCCTAGAGAATAGAAGGTTCTGGGGAGACCTTAGAATGGCCTCCCAGTACCTGAAGGGGCCCACAGGAAAGCTGGAGAGGGGCTGTTTATCAGGGAGTGCAGTGACAGGACAAGGGGTAATGAGTTTAAACTAAAAGAGGGGAGATGTAGATTAGATGTTAGGAAGAAATTCTTCAAGGGTGGTGAGGCACTGGAACAAGTTGCCCAGAGAAGCTGTGGAGGCCACATCCCTGGAAGTGTTCAAGGCCAGGTTGGATGGGGCTTTGGGCAGCCTGGTCTAGTGTAGGGTGTCCCTGTCCACTGTCCATTGGAACTAGAAGATCCTTGTGATCCCTTCCAACCCAAACCAGTCTATGATTCTAAAAATCCCTGTGAATCCCTGCTCCTTTGCACTCCTGCAGAGTGCATTGAATTTAAGCATCCCATCACTATGTTGGCAAGAAGGGTTTGGAGGCCAGGAACCATCAGCTGAACTCTTCAGATAAATGTCTTGCACATCAAATCAGCATGTAGAGAGCTGATCTGATCGTTCATAATATGGTTAGTCTGCAATCCTTTAAAAGATACAATTAACTATGTCTATCACAGGATTTCTAAAGGCTTTTTTGTCTTTCTAGAAAGAACATGTTTTTTAACAGCTAATTTTTCACTACATTTTTTAAAAATGTGAATTGGTGCTCACGTCCTTAATGAATTACAGTATATCTCCAAAGTCTTTATTTAGCAAAACACATTTTTCCAGTCCATACTGGCCAAGAACTGACACAGAATCTGTTCATCCTGTACAAGGATTTTTGGGGGCCTAAAAAAAATGCGGTTACCTGTTCTGACCTGTAGCAGTTGCCTTGCCTGCCTCACACCCTTGAGGACTGTGAACAGCTTTTAAAAATCTATCTGTGACACCAGTCTGTCTCCCCTGTTGCACCTGTTGCCCATCGAACCCCTCCCTGGAGCCACAGTAATTGGATTCACTGCAGCAAGGCATCCACGAACAGGAAGTTTCTCATTAATATTACTGCAAGGAATGGGGTGGAGTGAGTAGAACAAAGATGCAAAAGAGCTGCTATCAAGGGCAAGGATCAAAGAGGAGGTGATGAATGGGCGGGTTTGGTTGTTATTGCTTTTGAAAGGTGATTGAAGGGAAAACAAAACACACACACACACAATTTGTTGTTAAAACTATTGGTCTGGATTCTCAGTCTACCAAGCTCACTCGTGCTGTACTGTTAGAAACAATTCCACATTACGCAAAATAGACCTTTTTCTTCTCCTCTACAAGAAAATAGACAGCAAATCAGATGCCTCTTCCTTTTTCCTAAATTTAAACTGAAATCTCTCACGGCATGTCCTGGGGTTTCTCCTCTGTTCTTCAGCTCCTTTTCAAGCATGTGGTTTTTAAGCAAGATCTGTCTTTATGTCATCTTTGTATCTCATTCAATAGCATAATATGCCATATTATGCTGATATGTATTGTGTCAATTTTTATAGCACAACAAACAGTAAGCACAGGTTTACAATGAAGCACAATAAAAATAATAAATGGTAGGAAGAACAGAAGCTTTTTGTCACTCCAAATTTGAATTAATATTTGTTTTTCTCTGAACCTGTTGATACTATCTCAAGCACAGAGGCAATGCCCCGTGACAGGACACACTTTTGCCACGGTGTGCTTCTGCGAACACTCGGTGTGATTAGATGTGCTTCTTACAGCTTTGTTCGTCCCTAAGAGGAGCTGCTTTCTTTCCACGTCTGAAGCATTGCCGAGTGAAACAGAACTTTTGTTGACACTTACAGCAAAACTCCAGTGAGGACTGGATTTCAAGTTTTAGCAGTATTTGAGCTGCTGTGTTCTGGGTCTTCTTCCAAGAGGAGTTGAGCTACTTGGATGTTCTTGGCTTTATTTACCTTCCTGTGCAGTGACGGTGCTTCTATTGCCTAACGGCACAAGGCTGCTGAGGGACTGGATGGTATAGAAAACCCAAACTGACCATGCAGGTTGAGGTGAATGAGGGCATGCAGTTTCCTTCTGTGCCAGACAAGGAAAGCCAGAGTATGGAATATTTGCCTTGGACTTCACTGACTGACATGCAGCATAAGTTCTTCACAGACCATTTACAGTCCGGGGTGTAGAAAGATAAGTATTGTTGCTATTAAAGCTCTACATGTCACCATCCAGCTGGACAACGCACACATACATGACATAATGGTATACAGCAACAGCACTGGGGATTTTGTTGCTTTTAGTTTTAGTTGCTCCTATTTCCCTCCCAGGATAATTTCTAGCTAGATGGACAGTGAATGCCTAAATAAGCATCTTATCATAGAAACAGTCTCTTCGTATCACTCAGATTTTACGGGTTGTAGAAACGACTCAGAGCTCATCCTTGGTACATGTAAAGTTGGTATGGTTGTTCCCCGTGCACATAACTTCACCTCTATTTACATTGAGTTTTACTTGTCATTTTATCACCTAGCCAGTTATTGTACAGCCTTCACAGGAGATCCTTTGTCACACTGGATACCATGCTGTTGGGAGCAGCAAGGCTGCTCTGCAAGGAAAGGTGAGCAGAGGGGCAGCCAGGCAGGGACAGTGTCCTCCTTGCTGACAAGGCATGGTCTGATGGTGCCTGTGCAGGGCGAGCGGGGCAGGTCCCGTGGTGGTCACCCAGCCCAGCCACGTGCCAGTGATTGCCAGACACACAAGTCGGCAAGGTCCAAGGTCAAGCCAGAGTGACATCTCAGCGTATCAGGGTCCGTGTCCAGATCAGTGAGGTGCAGGGTCAGACACAGGCATACTTGCAACAAAGCTCGGACAAAGACCAGCACTAAGGCTTTGCCTCCTCACTCCTAACTCCATTTTCAGATCACTTCTAAATGTGTTTAAAACCATGGGCCAGAAAAGACCCTACAGATTGCTAGTGTTGCTTTCCCTTTACTCTTCAAAATACGTATTTATGCAAGAGACACTTACAAATATAGCTTACATATTGTTCAGGAATATTTGATTTGTTCCTTTGTGAGCAAAATAGGAAAATGCCAGGTAACATCTGTGCAGGTGAGTGCTGACAGTTGCATGGTTATCCACGTCCCCCTGGGAGCCATGAACCTGAGCTCTGCGGTAGGAAGTTTATACTGCCAAACTACTGAGCGGCAGAGCCTGTTAGCTTAGACCGAGCGACTGTGGCTGTCAAGCTCCTGAATTTGGCAGGAGCTGTAGAGCTGTGCAGAGCTTTTATGGGTTTTTTTGTTTGTTTGTTTTTATGAGTCATTAAACCTGTATAATTTAAGTCTGAAATAGAGATGCTAATTTCATTAAAGAATACTGAACATTTTGTGAACCGGATCCAAAAAATAGCCACTCAAAGGTTTGTTTAGGCTTTAACTTTGCCCATGAATCAAACACGTCTGCTGAAACAACCTGTTTCCTGAGTGTTATTGTTGACGCTAAAATGATTTAAAGGATTGCTAAATGAAGTGAAACTGGAACACTAATCTGCTGAGAGGCTCAGTGAAGCTTTTAGGTCCATGTTTTCATATGCCTCCTACTGTGTCTTTGCATTTGGTGAACATTAAACTGTTTGGGGAAGGATGTGGGACAGTCAGTTCCAGCTTGTAGGCTCTTAAATGTCATGTCCACATGTCATGCTCCCATTATAAGGAGCGGAGATCTAGTCGATACAGCTAATGGACTGTAGAGGGGGATTCAGATGACTAAATGAGATGTCTCTTTCAAAATGACCCAAATAGCTCTACAGTTTCCTGTGGGACTAAATGTAAGTGTCTACTAGTGCCTGGGGTATCGAAGCATCTGCACAAGGCTGGCAGATATGACATGGGACATATGGAAGATCTGTGCCCTTCTGGAGAAGCAGCTGAGGCTCAGGCAGGATGCCTTACGGCATCTCAGATGCCAACACAGCAACTGAACCAAGCCCCTCCATTTAGATGCCTGCATGTAGGTATCTACAGTCTGGAGGTGAATCCCACCCCTGGGATTTGATTGTTAAGAAATATTAAATCATTATGTTGGTTTGTCTAACAAAAGTATCCAGAATCTCCCATTAAAAAATGTTGGTTTTCCTAAAAATGTTTCTGGTTTTGCTTTTTTTCTTGTTTGTACAACTAGCAGTAGTACAGAAATGTTATGGTTAGATTCAGCAATCCAACTATTCAGGCACACGGCTGTACTCCATCCATTGTGAACTGACCTTCAGTAGGGAACTGTGGACAAATCTGCACAGCTTCATCACCATACTGCTCCCCTGAAAGAAAATCTTGTACTTGCCTTAGCGAGTGTCTAGATGAGGGGATTCAGTGCAGCAGCTTTTCTGTCTCCATTTTTTAGAACACTGCAATCTCACTCTGGCTTTTGGAGGTCACCCATGGCTACTCATGCTGTAGTGATAGGAGTATCATTTTCAACGGAGGCTTTACAACACCTTATACTTGAGAAATCTAGTACCACTGAAATAATAAAACATGAAGATGATGTGACTTTGCAGTTACATATGGGATGAATTTGGTTTGACAACTTTACAGTTCATGCAGCTGTTATCCATATGGGCCCGCACCAGATTCCTACCAGAGATCACCAGTATAGGGATTGGCAGTAGGAATGATTGGGTGGTATGAACCTCACCTCTGTCAGCGTAAACAGGTACTACCAAGGCAGTTTGTCTTCTCTTTCCTTTTCCCTTCCCACATTGCCTTTCTGTGACTGACTCCCAACCCATATCTTCTCTAAAATTGGTCTCATGAGCCATTACTATCAAATATGGATCTAATGAGTATAAACGTTTAAACCAAATTTAATTTCTACAGCCAGAACTATGCAGATAGATAGGGCAGGCTGGGTGGATAACACTTCGCAGCCACACAAAGAGGTGTTATTAAGTCATTATAAATAGGAGAGAAATGTGCACCTCAGAGTTGAGCAATGCACCTAGTGAATAAACTACAGAATGAAAATAATAAACTATGAGTCTTTCTCCAAATGCAAGAATAATCAAGCATACAAAAACAAGGATAATAAGGAGTAAGTGCCTGCCACATAAAGATGCAGTGACATTTTTTACATATCTGACAAAGTAAATATGGTGTACTATGCTAATGGGCTGGGAAAAACGATACATTAACTGTGTCCTGAAATGACTCTGAAATACAAAGAGCCCAAGAACTGTGCTAAATGCAAATCCTTTTTTCCATAAAGTTCTCTTCTAATTAAAGGACAGCACGTAAGTGTGTCATTTTTATCTGAAGCCTTAGTAGCAGCACGGTGTATACCATTCTGTTTCGGAAATGGCATTCTTCCAAAGCACGTGCAATCATCTGAAAGGCTAACTAATCTTTCGTAATTTGATTTGCCAACTCTGTATCTGAGTCAGGAAATCAGCTCAGTTTGTGAAAGAATTGCCAAACGTGTTCAAAATGAAACACATATTTATGGAGTTCCCTGAGCTGGAATAACAGCCTGTGTCCCGGGACTGTACACAGATTCTGGCCATCAGAAAAGAGCAGGTTCCATTATTTAATGGTTCTTTCTAGTGTGTATCTAGTATGATCACAGTTTATTACTCATTTTTATTTCTACAGGTCTGTTACGGCCCCTAGTGGCTTAGATACACCTAAACATCATCAGGGTCCTGGCACCAAAAGCTCTGCGAAGTGCGAAGCGCTACAGGGCAAACCGTGGAAGCAGAGAAGTGACGGGACCTGCAGAGCCTGGGTGTGTTTGACAGTTCTGAGAGGGAAAACAAGTTTCAGCAAAACCCGTCATATATTTCGCGCAAGGTTTGTCATGCTTGTAATTTTTGATTATAACAACACTTTTGTTGGGTTAAAGGAAAAATGTTTTGATTTTGTATTTGTTTTAAACTCCATCCCACATCCTTATTAAACAAAATCTACATAACGTAAACTTTTGAAGAGACAGATGGTTTATTTAAAGACTGAAAGTATTGCAGAGTAAATAATTAGGGTTTTTAACTACTTTCTGTTTTATAGGTGGTCGCCTTGTCTAACAATCTGAATGAAAGTTTTCATCGTAGTTTTCCCAGCTTTCACTGGCAAAAAGTTCATTTTGAGGTCTCTGCAGACTAAATAATGAGTATGAGAATCACCAACAGCAGTCCCCTAGAACACAAAAAGTCTTTCGTCGTTCCAGAAGAAATGTGTTTATGCCATCTTATTAAAGAACTCTGAATTGGCATTTAGTCAAAATCCTGGTAATCAAGAGAACAGGAAAGCCTAAATCATCTCTCCTCCCCCACTTTTCCCAGTCTGTTTCACCCCAGGTTTTAAGAGGATAACAGGCTTATAGCCTTCGTCTCCTGAAAGAATACCAATTTGGAAACCTTTTGAAGGACAGTTTTAAGAACTGAGGGCTGTTTCCATAGTGGTGGTTACTAAATTGTCCATGGCCAAAGCAGGTGAAGGACTGGATTGAAGAGGGCCGTGTTTCTCTCCATGAAGACATCCTTTGTCCTCTGGCAGGCTCAAGCTTGAAAAAGGAGCAGCTGCTTTTGAATACTATTTTATATATGATAGTTGGCTTCTTCAAAACATAAAACTATTTACCAATGTGGAAGGAAAAGACTTAATTCTAAAATTTTCTGTGCTAGGAACCCTTAAATCCAGATACCTGTAAGAAATCTTTCAGTATTAACTCTGTGTTGCGTATGTATGTTAGTATTGCCAAAGTTGCAACCAGTAGTTAGTTCCAAGAGTTTTCCATAGAATCACAGAATCTTTAAGGCTGGAAAAGGCCTCTAAGATCATCAATTCCAACTGTTAACCCAACACCACCATGTCTACTAAATGATGTCCCGTAGTGCCACGTCTACATGTTTTTTGAACACCTTCAGGGATGGCGACTCCACCACCCCTCTGAGGAGCTTGTTCCAATGCTTCTAAGCAGGACCATGCCTTCATGATTATAATGATAGCATGACTACTTTTTTTCCAGAGTAGAACACATTTTGGAGTGTCTACATAAAACCAGATTCCTGTAATTTATATGCTAGGTAAAAGCGTTTTCATTTTATTAGTGCCACAAGAAGAGCCCATAATGTCATCTGCAAAATCATCTTTATTTTATTGTCGGGAAACAACAGCTCATTACTAAGAGGAAAGTACAAGCTCTCAATTACACCACACAATATTCTTGGTCATAACTGACAACCTTTATTCATCATAACATACTCATTTGCTCAGACCAGGAATTACTGAAACAGAGTGTTTCTATTGTGCTTTTGAAAATCTAGTTTAACTTAGATTGTTAACTTATTGATAGCCCAACACAGGAAAACTACCAAATACAGGAAAACCCAATTCTATGGGTTCTCTTAATTATTTGGGATTTTTTGTTTATTTCTTTTTCTGTTGTTTGCTTGTTTTTTGGGTTGGGTTTTTTTGGTTGGGTTTTTTTTTGTTCTGCTTTACAGACACTTCCTGTGCCTCCTTTTTTTAGAGTTTCTTACCCGGGGTCTGCATAAGAGTGCCAAAATCTCTCTTTTAAACTGACAGCGTTGCTTGTTTTCAGCTTGCAGTGCTCAGAGTAATACTTCCAGACTGAGCTGAAACGGGCTCCTGAGCCTGTCAGCAGGCGTCTGGAGAGACTATGGGGGAGGCCTGGCAGGGACAGTAAGGTCCATTAGTCCCCTCAGGGCCCTGACACCCACTCTAACACCCACCGTTTCTCTGAACAATTCTGGCCACCACACCTAATGAAGTATGTTTAAAGTGATTTTTCTTTTTCCAAGCAGGATTCCCATTTTTCTGTATCATACTGTATGTACATCCTTTAGACAGATAAAAATTCATGACAATTTATTACAGTAACATTACTTCTGTTAAAAATAACATTCACAAATTTGACTGCCATTTCCATATTTTTTTCAAAACAGTCTAAAGATACATCGTAGTACTGCAAATATTACACTGAAGATCCAGCCTTCCAAGCTTCCATGTCTCATTCACAGACAACTCAAGGACAGTCTTCAGATGCAAACTTCTTACATGCTTTCTCTCAAATCTCCTGAAGGGCAGCAAGTAAGCCTTGGAAGATAAGGAGAAGAGGGTTGAGAGCCTCTCAGTTGAGGAAATTCTCCTAGCACTTGTTTCATTGAGAAAGGCTTTAGTGGTATTTCATTGACATCTTGTACTTCTGGGGTCACTTCCTCTAGTTTGCTGATGACTTCTTTAGACAGATGATGAAGATTATGCTGAAAAATGGAAAGAAAACAGGCTAGTATAAAAGAATCAAAGATTTAATGGAAGCCCCAACGTTTAAATTAAGCACACATAATGTTATTTTTTTTAATTAAGTAAAATCAGCCCCCTAATTCATGTAGAGTTTTGCAAAGGAAACATTTAACTGGTACATGGCATGTGAGCGAGAGTCTATGTGGCAGCATGAGGTACCAGAAGAAATGTCCCAGCAGGAGTGCAGGGAGTGATGCATGTACAGCAAGCCAAGAGCTTAAGACCGACCATGAAATGTAAAAAAGGTAAGAGTGGGGAACTGGCAGGATTTGGGTGCAGGGCCAACTGTACTAAATCCATGCTGTGAAGAAAGCGCCACAACACAGACATGGAGCAACAGCAGTGTGATAAAATTCAACTTGGCCCTGAGGTTTTGTCAAGAGAGAACATAAAGGATACCAAAGATTGTCCACCATCATCACCATTGAGGATGAACCCAGAAGAAGCGATGAAGGCTTGACTGTCGGGGCACAGTGAGGGCTGGCTGCTCCCCAGGAGCCAGTAACTAAGTGTGATAACGCGTCTCCTGAGCGAGGAAGCAGGGCATGCTCATGGGGGGCAGCTGGTGTCAAGCAAGAGCTCATCTCATCAGACAAATCTGTGGTGATGAGGCAGGTCCAAGGTCAAGCTGGGAAATCAATTCCCTGGTCAGGGTCAGGATCAGGATCAGGTCTGGTGGCCATGATCAGGGTCAGACATAGCTGTTGATGATTGGGCAGGTCTGCAGTGATGAAGCAGGTCCCAGGTCAAGCTGGGAAGTCAGCTTGCAGCTCAGGGTCCCAGTCAGTGGGGTCGGTGGCCAAAGACAGTCATGGCCGTGGCTGAGCCAGAGACCAACAATGTATGACATAACCTGGGCAGGGCCTGGAGCCACAGGGTGGAGCTGAAATGGGGCTCTGGGCAGGGGTGCGGGAGGCCTCGGCCAGGCAATTAAGGTCTATGAGTGCCCTCGGGGCCCTGACCTTGACACTCACTGCCCCCTGTCCTCATTGTCACCATAAATAACTCTGCCCAGACACATAACATGTTTGTGCTTAGAGTAGGAAAGCCTGAGTATGTGTGAGAGTGAAATCTGTCACAACGGCTGTTAGTGAAATTGCGCTTGTTTAAAAGAAAACACTGCTGCCGCCTTCTCTGTGGTCTTGTACGGAGCCTCGTTACATTTATTGCTGTAGACACACTCCCTTCCTTCATTTCCCCAAGTTGCAAGTAAGCAACAGTGCTTGAATAATTTATTTGTCAGATTGTAAAACCACTGTTTTCTTCTCTTTTTCTTTCTCTATTACTCAGAAAGATCTCTGGTTTTGTCAGTTTTAGGGGTAATACTATTACAAGCAATGGAAGTAGTCTTGCATATTATAAATAAATCAAAATGAACAGGGTAGAATTTGTTCCTCTATAAAAGGGAAACGTTCACAAACCACTGGCTGTTTCTCAGGGAAGCCCCCCAAGGGTGAGAGGAGAGCAGGGAAAGGGATGGGTGGCTCCAAGGCCTTGGCAGGCTCCCAGACCTGCAGCACGGGGCCGAGAGGCTCTCCAAACTTTTACCTTCTCCTATGGGACACAGGACAGGATGCCTTTGACTTTCTGGTTTTCCTTTCCTGGTATATGGACTTCTTGGCTGATGAACAAATAAGTCACTAAAAAGCGTCAGAAACATATTGGTATAATTATGAAGATTTCTTCCTAAGTAAAGAATTTCTTCCTATGAGATGTTAGAAAGAAATTCCTCCCTGTGAGGGTGGTGAGGCACTGGAACAGGTTGCCCAGAGAAGCTGTGGAGGCCCCATCCCTGTCACTGTTCAAGGCCAGGATGGATGGGGCTTTGGGCAACCTGGTCTAATGTAGGGTGTCCCTGCCCATGGCAGGGGCGTTGGAACTAGTGATCTTTGAAGTCCCTTCCAACCGAAACCATTCCATGATTCTATGAGAATTAACAGTGATCATCACAATAGCAGCAAAGAAATTGTTTTAGAAATAGGATGGCAAGGTACTATTTTCCATATAGCTTTTTTTCATGGAGGACTTATGTCCGTAGTGACTCACAGACCACTGCTGCTGTTCTGCTATGACAGATGAGCCTGTAGGCAAAACACAAACCAGGTGAGCAAAGGCAGCATGTTCAAACACAACACTTTTACCTGCATTTTTACTTACAGAATCTTTAAACTCACCCCAGTGCTGCAACAGTAGAAATTCTACATGGGAGGGTATTTTGCTTTTTGTGTTTCTATTACAGGCAGACTGATAGAAAAGTTTAAAGCTGAGCCCTGCAACAGTCAAACTGTGTTAGACTGGAACTTTGGTTTGGATCTAAGTTAATGTGCTGTAACCATGGGAAAGACGTGCCAACCCCCAGAACATCCTTTGGGGTGGAACAGTACCTCCTGCAAACAGGTGTTCACCAGGTACTTCCGAAAAAAAAAACCCTTTTTTGTTTTGAGAATAAAAACTTCAGTATCCTTCCTTATTTATCTTAACAGTAAATTAACCCATAGACAAAACCTTTGCATTCAAAGCTGGACCTGAGAGGAGAGATCCCATCAGGGCATATTTAATGGAGATTTTTCCCAATCCTTCCTGAAATTAGGAACTTAATGTACTTTAAAGCGAAAACAAACTTTTCTATGATCGGAAGTTTCCCTGATCTCAAGGAGGAGGGAAAACATCTTTAGCAGTACACTCAACCAGGTATGGCAAAAGTGGAGCTAATGAGGAGACACTCCCTTTTCCCTTGCCTTTCTGGAATTCCAAACCCTCATCAGAGACAGTAATTATTTCGGGAGTCTTTCACTGTTCCCCTCATCAACATGTTTACTTCCTTCTCATGACATTGCACAAATGTTTGGCATTTTCTCCTCCTAATGTGGCACAGTAACTCTGCAGACTGTTTTTGTTTTTAATTCTGTGTGCTGATGAAGTGCTAAAACTGACTCAGCACATCGTTTCTGACCATCCAACAACCGCAGAGACAAGCAGACCTTCCCCACAGGGAGGGGTTGAGAATCGGGGGACATAAAGATAGCACAATAGGAATTTGCAGGTTGATTAAATCTAGTTACTTCGAGAGAGGTGTGCTTCTTATAGAGACCACTGTTACCGTAAGTTGGATAGATAAAGGACCCTCTAACACTTCTGAGTTTTAGAAGGCAGGCATTCTTCACAGCGCAGGTTGCACAGGGGATCACTCCACCTATCGTGCATACCGAGAGTTAGAGTTAGTTTACATTTGTTAAACCAAGTTATGCATATTCATACGTTCATCAGCATAACCTGTACGTATTCGTACTTCCTACACTACGATTGGTCAACTCTTTGCTTGCTTTGATTTAAAAACACAGTACCGCCTAAATTCGCTACGCATGTTCAGTGAGTATCTGGGGAGGGGGAGTTTCTAGCACTGGAGGTGTGGTTTTCGTATTATAATGAGACAGTTCACTGTAAGGGTATCAGTTAGTGGAATTTCTGCTGACTTTTGGCTCTCAAGGATGTATATCTCTTTGTTAACAAGTGCTCCTCTATTCAAGATTCCTTTGCTACACCTTATCTAAGCATACCTCACTCTAAATAGACATTTGACAGTTTCAAGGATGGTCCTCCTGTTGTCAAACCCCTGGTTATGTTAGGCAATAGACAATAGTGAATATACAGCTCAGAACGCACAGCCCAAATGGTAACTCCTTCCTCATAAAGTATTTCAGACTTGGCTACATTGCTGTAGCGAGGAGGGAACCGCAGGCTCTTTTGGCTCAGTGTCACCACTCTTACACCACCCGGCACAAGAGATCCCGGCACGCTGGCGGCTCTCCCTGTGCCGCTCTGCCAGCCCCCGGCGAGGTTCCAGGCCGGTGACTGCAGCGAAGGGCCAAACCACGACAACCGGGGCTTGAATCCCGCCTCTCAAACACGAAGCCCACCGCAGGCCTTTCAATTGCTTTCTGGTTTTTCCAACTTTGGCGGTTTTTTCTCCTGCAGTGAATTAACAAAGCATTAACAGACTGAACTGAACTCTTGCCCTTGTCCCTCCAACACTATTTTAGGGGACAGAATTAATGACAGTGCCAAGCACATACTTCTCCTATTAAGGCTTTATCATTAATTTTTTTCCGTTTTACAATCTCTATCACACAGAGCACATTTTGTGAGTTCGAGTTTTTTGTTATATTGCACGAATCGTGATTTTTCTTCACCTCTTGTGCAACCTCTTCGCCTTCCCACAGGCGTGGGGAAGATCAGGGAGCCTCTNCTCTGTGCGCCCCATGCGGGGCGGCGGAAGCAGCATGGGTCGGGCCGGCAGCGATGGCGGCGGCGGGCCGGCGGTCATGGACCCGGTGCGCAGCTTCGAGCGTTGGAAGAAGAAATACACCCGGCGGACGAAGAAGCTGCGGCTGCAGCGCAAGGAGCGGAAGCGGCCCGAGTGGCAGGGGGAGCGGGGGGGCATCAGCCGCCTGGTGCAGCGGTACCCTGAGGGACGGCAGGGGGGGGGGGGGGCCCGGGCCCGG
>VWZZ01004552.1:160108-213682 GCA_013399095.1 Psophia crepitans | reverse complement strand
TGATTCTGTGATTCTGTGATAGCTGTGTGGGAGGTACCCTGTTGAATAAAAGACCTGCTTGCGTGGTAAGGGAAGCCAGAAGGGTGGACAGGGTAAACTGAAATAAAAAGCGAGGAGGAGTGCTGTTGTGCCAGCAATGTTAGCAGGCATCTTGGCCTGGAGTACACTGGTTACTTGTGGATTGGTAGGATGGCTAGAAAGCACTGTGATAGTTTATGGATGTGGAAGAGTATTACCAAGGAGTGTGGATTTCCAGCACAAGGTTTGCTTTCTAGTTGTTTGTTGGGGTGGGGTTTTTTTGAGGATTTCTATTTTTATCCTCCCCTTGTAACCTTGGTTTCTTCACTGGCTTCTCACAGATCAAAATAGTGGGTGTTAGGAGAAGACGTAAATTAATGATGAAGTTTTCTTGATGTCCTATTTTTGATGTTTGGCTCAATTTTAAAGTATCCAGCTTCCATCTGTAAGCCTCATACCAGGCAAAGCACAAGTCAGCAAGCTCTTCATGGAAATCTGTACCCTACTGCTGGATGATTCCATGCTAGCTTTCTTGCCTGTAATCTTGATGTTAAATCACCCCTTTCTCTTCCTCCTTCCTATCCAGCAAATGAACACCCCTGCAGATTTTTTCACAAGAGATTTCACCGCTTGCCTTTCCAGCACTTTTCCTATCTGAATGAAGTAATGCAAGAATATAGACTTGCAGAAGCTGCTGAGGAAAACAGGGAAAAAAATAGTTTGCAGGGGAAGGAAAGAATAATATCCCTCATTTGTATTTGTATAGCATCGGGCTCAATCTTGATTAAAGACTTTGAACATCACAACAGCATGCCAATTTTGGCTTCCTCTTTTAGCAAAAGCATAGTGTGTGCAGAGGTTCTTGGCAGCATCCCTTGACAGTAAAAACAACTCAAATCAACTTGTATGTTTTAAATTGGTCTGGCAATAATACAAAAACGTGAATAAGTAATATAAATAACATAAAAATTAAGTATTTTAAATAAACTTGGTGTAACTTATTAGCAGTCATATTTTTTGTTTGTATTACGTTTCCTCCAAATCTGTCAGGCTTTCTTCATGTTAGATGCCAAATAATGGGAACCAGCCATTTTGTTTTTCTGTCACCTCTCTTTCCGCGTCTGGCATGAGTGACACATTTTTTGCCAGGTGCTTGCTTGATACTGGCATTGTGATGTACACCAAAAAAAACCAGGACACTGGGAGTAGAATGGAGGGAGTAAGTTTGTATTGAAGCATTTTTAACAGCTCACTGTATAAATCTGATTATATAAATGATTGCCTCAGTGGGAATTAGAGAATATGGCAGGTTAAAAAGCTATTTAGAAACCAAAACAAACTGCTCTGGCATGATAGGACAGGTTTCAGACAGAAGATACTTCCTGGCAACAGGCCAGAGCGTAATCCTGCCACACAGTGCTGCGGACGGGCTAGAGGCCATGACTTCCAAATCCTTACCAATTTCATCATTTCAGGCAGCATGCTGCTGAGCATACTGACAGCGACCGTCCCCAGACGATGGGCACAAGCAATGGGTTTTACCTCTATGGACCATACTGCCATCCACCTCAATGTTCTCTTGTTCCAGCTCCAGTGTAAAGCAAACCTTGTTTTTTGCTCCACAGCTATTGCTGCAATGCAGCTTCCTGGAGAGGGAAATGAGATTACACAATCAGAGTGTGCTGGTGGAGGTAGGAAAGCAGAGGGTGGGCTTGGCTCTTACGAACTCTATGTTCCTTGTTTGCCGTGCAGTTTTACCAGGTAATGGAGTTACAGGGGTGAATATCTTCAGTTTATTCCATGTTTGAGCAGCATAAGGGGCTGACATGGCCGCTGTAGCGTGATGCTTCTGCCTTGGCTGTTGTAAAAAGCAGCTGAAGAAAAACATAAAAAGGGCTAACTGTGTTATTGAGAGAGAGAGTAGATGCCAATGGAGATGATGACAAGCACTTTTAGGGGCTGGATTCGTGATGTTATAGGGCCTTTGACTGGAAAGAACTTTAGTGGTCCCAGCAACCATCTGTGTGTTGCAGTAACTGTAGCTAAAAAATCTTGTTATACTTTTTTTCCTTCCAATTATGAAATTCAAAACTTTTTAGAAGTGCCTTTTAGCAGTGGCAGGAGATCAACGACTACTTGCTTGAATTCTCATCAGTAATCTTTATTTTTCCTTGGCCGAGAAGGCGATTGGAAAATACATCTTCTGATGCAGCCTGTAAGATTTGTGGTGTTAATTTTTTCACAAAATTTGGACCATTATATGATCATGAGTGAGTTCAGAGATTGTTCAAAATGGTGAGACTGATCATGTTTCAACAGTGAGTCAAGCGTGGTGGCTACTCTGTTTGGACCTCTTGTTCCTCACACTGCTCGGTTGGTTCCTTTTACTGGTGTACCTCGTTTTCTCTGAGCTGAATTTGTGACTATCCTGGATGCTGTGAGGGATTTGGTGATGTCTCTTCTCCAAACTGGGAGCCGTGCAGGTGGCAGGAGAGCTATATGAAAGTGGAGCTCTTCAGAAAAGAAGCTAAGAAGATGCTACTAACCTTGCAAACCCAAGGGTGGTTGAGTGACACCAGACATTATTTCTGGATGCAACAGTTGCATAAGAGGTTGGGGTTTTTTTGCAGAAAACACACAGGGAAAATCATGTTCTGGGGTGATCTGATAAATGGTGGTAAACAGCTTACAGTTTTATTGTTCTGAGTGGAAAAGGAAGGAGAAAGGGACTGTTTGTTACATGTGGTCAAAATCCATATGCAGCCTTGCATAACTGATCCTCTCCTGTGGCTGGTACGCAAGCTTTGCAGGCTTGCAGCTGCATTCCTCTCATCTGTTGTGAAACTTCAACCTCTGATTTATCTCTTTCAGCTACTGTCACTAGTTAACAGCTAAAAGGGAAAAGGGGCAGCTTGAGATAATACTGACACAGTGTTTCTAAAGGCTGACAAAGCACGTGATTTGGTAACTTCTGTGAACAATTATCTGATTACTGATAAATCTTGCAGTTGCATCCATTTGGTGAAACCTTGATTTTTATAAAGCAGAAAAAAAAAATTGCCTTTTTTTTTTTCTGAGCTGCTGTAACAGTGGTCTCTTGGGGCCTCCTGAGAGCGAGAGGTTAAGTACCACTGAAGCAGGGTGGAGGGCAGCACTCTGAAGGGAAGTGCTCTGCTGTCCCATTGCGCTAGTGCTGCTTACTTTCATGAAATAGCCTCATAGATAACTCATAATATATTTCCCTTACCAGATTTTTGTTAAATTAACCTAACTGCTAGGTCCTTATTCCATACTGACTGTATTCATCCCGGAGTAACTTGGCGGAACTGCTTGAAATTACACTGACAATAGACTTAACTTGATCTTTTTTTGATACTCCAGTCATTCCTAGTGTTTATTAGTGCCTTTGTGACAGCGCTGTAGTTACAGAGGCAAGCTCGTCTGACAGTGCAGAAAGGGAGGGTAGCTGCTGCCTCATGCCACTGGACAGCTTATATTAAGATGCCTTTCTCTGCCCTTGTTACCGCATTTTTGGTGGTATTTAAGAGAAAGCACAATCTCCTGTCTGTCCCACCACACTAAGGCTAGTGATATTGTCAGATGATTTGTTACTTAATATTCATCATTACAGCCTATATTTGCAAGATACTTCCTTGCAGCACCCTTGGATGTTCCTCATGGGATATTGCAGAGCTGCAGGATGTCCGATAATGCTCTTGGTTGCTGGAAACGAATAGAGCCAGCACAGAGCTGCTCTGAAATGGTTGGTTTGGAAGGTGAGGCATGTGACACTGACACCAGCTGGTGGTGGCATGGGTGCTGGCTTCAGGTACTTCTTGCAAGGTTTGAAAATACACTTGGAGTGGGAGTGCAAGTAGATATTCCAGAAAAGGTTCTCTCCCAAATCCTTAAGAATCCGTTGTTTTCCATCCCTGCTCTTAGCTTGTCTGTAATTCCATTCCAATGGGCCTTCTTCTTTATGAAATGGAGAGAGTGGGTATCTTCTCCGATTCCAGAAGCAGCTGACCTAGTACCCTGGATTTGTGTCCCCACTCCCCATTTGTGCAGCCTCTCTGAGCATCACAGTTACACAAGGATTCCTTCATTTCTTGATTCCAGGTTCCTCTTCTCTGACCCCAGCAATGAAGCTGGGCTTGCTCAACATGTAATAGAAATTTTCGTAAAGATTTGCCCAGTACTATGAGCCTTCCCAAAATGATCCAACACTTTTTAACTACCTAAATGTGATTCCTAGTTTGTACCAGACTCAGTCTCTTATGTGGGTGTCAGTGTTATCATGAGAGCAGAGGGTGCGATATAGATGTACCTTGATGAAACTTTACCAGTGAGTTAAGCCATTAGCACACTTAGTAAGATCCAATTTACCTCCTCAAATTTGTGTCCAGATATTTAGTACTTGCGTGAAATATTGTAATGCAGCAGCTTCATTATTTTTGTCAAATAGGCAATGTATAAGGAGTAAATAAGCACAGTTTGTGCAGTAGCCATATGTTTTTACCTAGTGGGTAATTTTCAGATTGATAACCTTCAGTGAGTTCTCCAGTTACCAGTTTTTCTACCTTGCTTTTAATTCAACAGAGTGCTTTGGCTCATTCACAACTACAATTTTGTGAATGGGCCCAATGAAGTAAAAGGGAACACTTGAGAAATATGTATCTTGCTGAATCAGATTGACAGTAGTTTCTTTGTCCATCTGAAGCCCAAAAATACTGGGGAATTTAGCCACAGAGTCTACTGATTAACGCTGTGTACTTACCTATGTTCCCTAAACTCTTCTGAAAACTGCCCAACTGCTGTTCTTTTTAATCTGTTGCCTGAATAAATAAGTGGTGTTCCCCAGGGCTCAGTATTGCGGGCAGTTCTCTTAATATCCTTATCAATGATCTGGACGAGGGGATCGAGTACATCCCACAGATGACACCAAGTTGGGCGGTAGTGTTGATCTGCTTGAGGGCAGGAAGGCTCTACAGAGGGATCTGGACAGGCTGGATCCATGAGCTGAGACCAACTGTATGAGGTTCAACAAGGCTCAGTGCTGGGTCCTGCACTTGGGTCTCAAAAACTCCAGGCAATGGTAGACTTGGGGCAGAGTGGCTGGAAACTGCCCAGCGTGAAAGGATCCCGATACTGATCAACAGCCAGATGAATATGAGCCAGCAGGGTGCCTTGGTGGCCCAGGCGGCCAACAGCTTCCCTGCGTGTATCAGAAATAGTGTGGCCAGCAGGACTAGGGAAGGGATCATCCCCCTGTACTCAGCCCTGGTGAGGCCGCACCTTGAGTACTGTGTTCAGTTTNGTGTGGCCAGCAGGACTAGGGAAGGGATCATCCCCCTGTACTCAGCCCTGGTGAGGCCGCACCTTGAGTACTGTGTTCAGTTTTGGGCCCCTCACTACGAGAAGGACATAGAGCTGTTGGAGCATGTCCAGAGAAAGGCAACAAAGCTGGTGGAGGGTCTGGAGCAAAAGTCTGATGAGGAGCAGCTGAGGGAGCTGTGGTTGTTTAGCTGAAGGAAAGGAGGCTGAGGGGAGATTTGATCACTCTCTATAACTACCTGAAAGGAGGATGTAGCCAGGTGGGTGTTCCTAGGTAACAACAAGTGATAGGATAAGAGGAAATGGCCTCAAGTTGCGCCAGGGGAGGTTTAGATTGGACGTTAGGAAAAATTTCTTCACTGAAAGGGTTGTCAAGCACCAGATCAGGCTGCCCAGGAAAGTGGTGGAGTCACTATCCCTGGAGGAATTTAAAAGACATGTGGATGTGGTGATGAGGGACAGGGTTTAGTGGTGGGCTTGGCAGTGCTAGGTTAATGGCTGGACTTGATGATCTTAAAGGTCTTTTCCAACCAAAACAATTATGTGATTCTAAACAGGCAGTAATAGGACTTTTGAATAGTAGAAATCATAGTAATTGTACTTAATTCCTATATGCCTTTCCTTCTCCTTCTTCCGAATGTGAAGTTCTCATGTTTAATGGGAATTAAAGTAATTGACATCTGAAGACCAGAGCGGGGTGATCCCGCTCTCCCTGTGTCAGTGTACGTCATACCAGTTACTGATTTGTAAGTAATGCTGGTGCAGTTCAGGTATGCCCTTGCACACACGTAACCTCTGACTTTTTTAAGCTGAGCATCTGCCCACTGAAGGAAATTGCTGGATGTTAGTGGTATTGATTGCCGTGAATTCCACTATGTTCATGAGACTTTTTACTTCTTTCAAAGAAGAAAAACTACCACCGTACATTTGGTGTAATGGTATTGAATGTGCTAGGGTAGGAAGCAGTGTTCTGACTAGCCCCAGGTTGGAGAAACTGCAGTATGTTGGGTTTCCTGCAAAGCTAAGCAATCCCCCCCAAATTATCTTCTGTTTTGCCCTTCATGAGAATCGACCTGGTCCAAATGAGATTCTTATCGTGCCCTCACACTGTTTGCTCAGATTTTTGTGATTAACTTGGGATCAACATTTATGTAGTCTATGATTTGACACTCCAGTTCGTGCTTTATTACTTCTGTGAACGTGACAAACCCTTCGGAGGGGTATCGCTCTTCCTCTTCATGCAAGTTTGGGGTCCGAGATCTGCTTTCTAATCTTGTGGCAACTGTGTTTTTGAAGGAAGACTAAAACTTGGTGCTGAGTATCCTGGCATGCCTTGCCCTCTGCTTAGTGATACTAATGTGTTTTGTTCCTGTTTCTTGCTGGCGTGTATGACGTTTAGGATTTTGACATCTTGTCTTTACCCTAGAGCTGCTATTCCTGGATACTGATTTTTTCTCAAGTACTGTAGCTCAGTGTTGTTTGAAATGCTTTGGTTTTTTCTAACAAATTGTAGCAGATGCTTTCTAGAGTGTGAGGCAGGATTAAGGCGGGCTATAGGGTTGTTTCTGGAGAAGTTTGCCATCGTTTGCAGTGAAATCCAGCAGTTAATAACAGTTAAACCTTCTGATATTTTCCATAAAACAAAATATCCTTTATACTAACAATGTGCTTTTTCTTGGTCTTGTGGACCAGTCTGACCAGAATTTGATCTCCATTTTGCCTTGTATCATCATAATATATTTCAGAAGGATGTATATAGTCCTGTTACACGCAAATACATCTAACAGTGGAAAGACATGCTTTTGATTCTGCTAAATCAGGAGATTATTTTCTATCAGTGAAAAATTGTGTAACAAGCCTTCCTTGTAAAATTGCATATCAATGCAGATTGTATACTTACTGTGGGTGGTTGGCGACGTCCTTTCCAATGACAGACTATTAAACCAGATTTCATCACCAGGGTTCTTTTGATTAAATCAAGTGGAAGTCCATGGCTTGTTGCAATCCACAGTTTTGCAAACTGCACGTTTTTAATACACCTTAAATAAGTGTTTAGCAGTTAGAGTTGCTTCAAATCACTGCCACAAGAGTGACTGGGACTTCTGCATTCTTTGCCCTGCAGCAGGACTTATAGGAGTCATTGTCATCCCCTTTGTGCATCCAGCCTGCCAGGCAGGGTAATTACAGATATGGAGGGGCTGAGCTGGGAGTGAAGTGGGTGAAAGCAGCCCGAACATAACAGCAAGAACTTGCATCCTACTTGGGAAGTGACAGTTCAGTGACAAACCTTTTGATGCAAGGGTTAAAACAGAAAAAAAATATAAAAGCCATTACAAATAAAAGTCTACTACTGAATTGCTCTCTCTCTCTGAAGAATGAGTTTCCAAGCAGTTGGACATGACATGGCTTAGCCTGATGGGGCATGATGCTGACTGGAGTCTCTAGATGAGGATCTCATATAAATCGTTAACACTACTGTAGCACTTCACAGTAAGAAGTATTTTCCATCCAAGATAATTTTGTTTAATGAGTTTAGCCTTGTATCATGTAAGGTAGCACTCAGCAGAGGTGCAGGCATTTCTTTGCCATGCCCCGGTCTCCGAGGAGTGCACCTTTAGGAGCCGTAATCCTGATTATTCACTGAATAAGTGTAGTAATAATTCGCTGATATGAAATACTGCATTTGCAGCCGATGTTTTATATGTGGGAAGTATAAATACCTACAATGTTTCTCAGTCCTTCCCCCTCTACTTTGTGACGTGTCCCTGCGCTAACCATCTGTCTGAACAGGGTTATTGCACTTTGTGCAGTAGATTGGCTGGCTAACAAGTTCAATTTAGAGTCAGCAGTTGTTTTACTGTCTGGCAACCAGTACGGGCCAGTTTAGACATGCCATTTACAGTTTGTGTATGTAACTAATAACAGATTTTAAATTATCAAGAAAGCGAGAGATCAACTTCAGTCTTTAATTCAGCTGAAATCAACAGCTTGTTACTTAGGACTGGTATGGTATCTGTCTTATAAACAACGGCAGTCTGGGCTCCTTTCTTCAGAGCCGCTAGTACTCGCTAGTCCCAGGCCGCACTCTTATGGTGAAGGAGAAGGGAACCGAAACAGGATTAGCCACGTCTGGTTCCCTTCTGTACGGGTGTTAACAGCGCTTTCATTAGAAATTTGTCTGGATGGTGATCAATTGTCTGTTTTGTGTAGAAGAGCTCTGCAGAGCAACACGGTGACTTTAAGTCATGTACTTGTGCAGTGGATATAAGTTGGATGCTCAGATGTTGGCATTGCATCTGTTAGTGTGTAAATTATCCGTGTCAGGATAATGTTAGAATGGAGAGAGACTACAGAGCGTGTTTGCTCTACCTGAATGACTTTCTGTCCCTCATCGTTCCTGTATCAGCACAGTGATCATCACAGCACCCACTCCAACCACATAAATACTGCTGCTGTTATTGCACTGAGAGAAGGTTGAAGAAAAAAAACACAGCGCTGTAATAGCAGCACAAACTGGAGTCACTAAATTGCCAGGGACCTTATCCTCTTCCTATAAGCATTGCGTCTTCTATCTTTGTCACTTGCTTCTGATATCTGTCCTTCCCTCTGCCAGTCTAAGACCCTTCCTTACGTAGCACTGTGCTTGTGCTGAGCCAAGGCAGCACAAGCCTTGGACTCGCTCTGGTTCCCTGAGGACCAGGGTGCTCGGTCATCTCCCTCCTTGCAGCACAGGGGTGCAGGTGCTTTGATTGCAGCCCCTCGGGCAGTCTTCAGACCCTGTGCTTAGGAAATCACCCTGCTGAAACATCGTATCCCGCAGCTGCAGCCTACGGGAGACAGCGTAAAGCAGGTCCCGCATTTGGGGTCTGGCCCCTGGCTCCCTGCTGCAGTGCAGCCCTGCCTGTTGGAGGGCACAGAGCACCCCCTCCTCTGCTCAAGTCGTTTTAATGCCCTGATTACTGAAGTGGGTAAGTCACCATCTCGCTTGTAATAATTACAGATTTCCTCTGTGATTTTTCACTCTTCGGTTGCCACAGCAACTGTGCAGTGGCTCGGCTGAAACGCTGTCACAGGGATTTAAATCTGAAGCAGCTCAGCCTTTTCCTGCACTCTGGTGCATCTTCCCTCTTGCCCCCGGCACCATGACAACCTGGCGATGGCATCCCTGCCTCTGCAGTGGCACCCTGTACTTGCTTTCCCTGCGTCCATGGGCCTGAAGGGATGCTGCGGCCGAGCTGCTGCTGTTATTCTGTGTGCGTATCTGCGTCTCTCCCATTCCCGGTGTCGAGCAGTGCATGGCGAGAGGTGGCGTTGGGATGTGTGCTGGTTGTTGTACCGCCTGTGCACAACCAGAAGGAACTGAACCAAACCAAGGTTATTTTATGACAATTGTGTGCGCAAGTGTCACCCTTGGGATACTTGCAAACTAGGGTAAAATGAAGGGGTTTAAGGACAAAACCTGTTCTTCAGCTTGCACAAGCCTTGAAAAATAAGGGACCGTTTCAAACAGTCTGGCTCTGCATCTCAGGAATTTGTTTTCAGAAACCTGCCGAGAAGGCATTCAGGGGAACTCAGACTCCCGGGGGTCTGAGCTGGTGGGCTACACCCACATGCCAGAGGTACTGGATTAGCAATGGGCAGAGCCAGATGATCTCTGTTTGAAGCGAATTAGGTATTACTCCCCGCTGGTTTGGCTGAGCATGAGGGTAAGGCTTGCAGGAGCTGGTTTCATTAACCTTCATTAACTGGGGCATCCCCCCAGCTAAGCTGCAGGGTCGCAGCTCAGAGTTTCCTCGGGGTGATGCCTGGCCTCGCTGCCAGCAGCGACGAGGGGCTGCTGGAGGGGTCCGACAGCAAAGGCATTTCTCACGAACGCAGCTGGCAGCAACCTACTCTAAAGGGACGGAGAGCGCGGCGTTTTCAAGCGGTAAGCTGTCTGCGGGGAGTTTTCATCCAAGTCATGTAAGTGGCTTTGCCTTGTGCCTGTGTGTGATAGGGGTTAGCACGGACTCTGGGTGCGCCTGCAAGGGCTGCGCTCCCGTTTTCTGTTCAGAGGTGAATGTGTGTGTCTATGTATGTGCAAACATGTCTGATGTTAAAATCTCTGTGTCACAGATGTGTACGGTTAGCTGTTCCACAGTTTGTTTGCTGGACGCCTTGTAAAAGAAATCTCCTGCAGGCGTCTTGCTTTTCTCTGTTCCCAGCTGAAACGGGGGTCACCTTGAGAAACCAGAGCACTGGCTCCCGTTTAAGACATTTCCCTTGGTTTGGTGCAGGCTGCCTCCAAGTGAGCTATTTTATGACTTCAGGAAGCAGAAGAATAAATTGTGCTTTTACAGTATTTTATTTGGTGGTATTTATCTATCTATTTTCGTGACCTCTGAGGAGGCAGTGGTAGCATCCTGAGGGATAGAATCTTACAAGGAATATAACCGAATTTCCTTGGAAGATGTTCCACTTGAGGGTGTTTTGCAATACTTTAATTTTCCCCAAACTACGGAACACTTGTGGAGCGACTAATTTGAAAGGCACAGCTGTGTCATAATTTAAGCTGTTTAACCCGGTGAGAGCTGGACAGTTTGGTGTGGGAAACGTGTGGAGATTAACAGGCACAGTTTGGATATGTTGTAGTCATCTGCATTTAAAATAATGGATTCAAAATATGCAGGCTTGAAGAGAGGTTCTTCTGCATAGTTCACTGAAATATCAAAGTGCAATTTTTTCTGTGGGAACTATTAAGGAATGATAAACTAAAAAAAAATAAAATTTTTCAGCTAACACTAGTTTAATTGTGCTTGTTTTTTACCAATGTTTATATACAGTTATACCATTTTTGTAGGTATTTTTAGCTGTGAACTTGCCCAATTTCTAACATGCTTTTTAGACCCCATTTTTCCTTTTCCTGAGGCAATGTATTTCTGTCACAGGGAAGGTGTATGCACATCTCATCCCAGCATAGCTGTTCCAATAGTTCTCGAATCAAAAATGAGCTGCTCAAAAGTTCAGTGGATCACCTGAATCCTAGTGTGCCATAGTCACAACTTTCCCACCTGTTTTTATTCACTGGATTACAGGCCAGCTGTCTTGTCTTAGTCCAGTATTTGTTGGAGAGAGGGAGAACAGAGACAAGGGCAGAAACATATTATTTTTATTATTAAAAAGAAAAGAAAAAAGATATATTCATGTCCAACCACCAAACCCTGCTTAGAAGACATCTAAAGAAGAGAACCTGAACATGAGTGTAATGACACTTCTGACTGTAGGTGAGTTAAAACTTAATGGAAGGTCTGAAGGTTTCTGTTCTAGCTTTGTTGCTGGTCCAGCTCTGGTCTGATTGTTGGTCTCTTTAGGCAGGGAGGTATTGCCATGTCATGATGGATGTTGTACAATACTTTCAAGCTATAAACTTGATGATTTTGTCTTGTGCATTGCATCTTGCTGTGGGCTTTTGCTGTAGTTTTCAGAACAGACTGACTTGAGTGCCAGCTGGATCTGGAGTGAGAGAAGGTAGCTGTGCAAAAATCCAGTTTATAAGGGAAGACTTATACTGTCACGTGCAATATTTACTGTTTTGTCGAGAGCCGAAGGACAAAATCAGTGTCTCCATTTCTGTTCTTCTGAACTGTAGTGGGAGTCTTTGATCCTGTTGGTGTCAATAAATAAATAAGCAACCATGAATAAGGGACGCTTGAGCTTTACTTGTAACTATGACAACTGTGTCCTTGACAACTTCAGTACAATCATGGAGTTTCCAATTACATCCTGTTCTACACAAAGCCGTTAAGGTTATTAGAGACATAAACAGCAAAAGCAACTGTCAGCTTGTGAAGTGTTTTCTAGCAAAATCCATTTTGGTGGTAGATACATGTTTCTATGTGCAGATCGCTGTCGCTTGTTTTGCTGTCAGTGTTGCTTGGTGGGATGTGGCTTGCTGAGTGATGCTTTCCAAGGACAAATTCGCCACTCGTCGGTGAGAGTCACTCTTTGCACTGACTTTTTAGCTGCCGCCTGATGTTGTGGGTGATGGTAACCAGCTTTGCTTTAGAAGTACGAGGCTGTGGCCTTCGGTTGACCAAGCTGGGTGAGGAGCAGCTTGTTTCTCTTTTCTGTGCTGTCTCATGAGGATGGTGCTAGGCACTATTCTTTCTGCAGTCGAAGCTTTCAGCTCCGTTTTGTGCTTGGTTTATATAAATGTGGATGGAAAAATCTAATGCCAACCTTATATGAACAGGAGATGTAAATTTCCTTGCAACTACCTCTTAATAGGACTTTCCTGTTCCTATGATGATTTGGATAGCTTTAGTCTAGCTGTCACTATAAATTCTTGGTGTTACGCTAACAAACTTTTCTTGCAAATACTGTTGTACACTAATTCAGATTTTTTTTCACCTTCAAAAAAACCCACAACTGTTGAACTAAAAGGACCTGTTGCAGTCCATTGTGTGCACTCAGGCTTTCATAACTACATAGTCTATATTGAACTCTTAACTCTGCTGCTGGGACCAAGTGAATTGCAGTTAAATACATCAACATGCTGGCAGGCTTATTTATGTATGTATTTATTTATTTTGTTGTTTACTACATTTAAGTGGCTGAAGCAGTAAATCAGGATTTCTAATGTCACCCTGCACCCTGTCCATAACAACTGTTGAAGTCATTCAATTTTTTCTGGCTTTGATCTATTGGATGTGGACTTTCCCTGTCTCCCCAAGGGAGGGTGAGGCAGTACTTAGTGATTGCAATGCATTTTCAGACAGCAAGTGCCTTATACATGGAATCTTTTTATGTAGGTACCATGATGCCATTAGGTTGCCCTGTTGTTCCTCCAATGCAGACTAATGAAGCACATATGATGTTTGATGAATGACAGACTCAACTGTCTTCCATCTCACCCATACTTATAGTTTTTTGTGAAATTGCATGGATATTCCAGACTGGGATCTCCTTGAGCTGTTTTTAGAAGTAAAATACGTGAGCTGCATCACCTGAGTCATGAAAGATGCTTGTTCATGAACACAGGAAATCAGGAGACTTGTCCCCCTTTAACAACTGGCCTTTGATTTTTATTATTTTTTTTAAGATGGGGCCCTTCAACTCTCTTCTGTGGGCCGCAGACACAGAACACTATCTGCCAGAAGTTGGTGGAAACAATAAAAAAAGATTAACAAGGGATTTTCAGGCATTTATGGCATGCAGAAGGTAGAAGGACTGGTTAAGATTTTTCCTTCTACCTTGTCACACTGTTACAGAGTAAGAGAGGATAGGGCTTGGGCAGCGTGAATGAGGCTGGAAAGCTTGTCCCTGCTCAGCTCAGGAGCTGCAGTCCCATCCAGTTCTGGTTTTGGCAGCCTTTCTATCTTTCCCCTCCTTCAGAACAGCTTATGTCATTTCTGACTGACCCTACGGCAGTCACTGCTTATGTGACGGGGTCTGTGACTCCCTCTTCTATGCCCATGTCCTGGCCCTGTTATCCAAACTCTTTCCAGCTTGTCTCTGTGATATTAGAGTCTGATTCTCTTCCAGCAAAGCTGTTTGAAGAACCCTGACGTGCAGGTGTGGGAGCATTGTGGAGGTTAGAAAAGGAGAAACAAACTCATGGAAGACAACACTAAAACCTGGACCGCTAACACTTTATCATGTTGTAGGTCTTTGTAACAGTAGTTGTGCTCTCTATCCTGTGAAGCCAAGGAAATGAACTTGTATTTCCAAAAGAAATCAGCTTTGCATTGTGTTCCCACTTGCAGCATGGCTACCTGAGTACTGCCAGGCTTTTCAACATTGTTCTTTTGTTTCAGTCACAGAAACCATAGCTGACTCGGTCTCTCAATTTGCAGTTTCTTCCACTGTTAAGAAACAGATGCAGAAAATGCAGTGTCAGAGCATGCTGACTTGTGAACTGAAGAGTATTCTCACCTCTTTGAGAAACACCCTCTATGCAAACCATCTGCACCAGCTTACCTGCAGGGTGCCAGGGCAGGCAGAGGAGTGGAAAAGGTGGTTTTGCTTTCAGGTGTAATGCTGGTGCAGAGTGGGGAAGTTTCTGCCTGCTGTCTGTGGGATGGCAGAGCTTCCAGACCTTGGGCTGGCGTCCCTGCGCCCCCAGCAGACCCTGCGCAGCTTGCAAAGCAGATCAGCCTTGCACTGTTTTCACATTGTGATGGACCCAAGCAAATGGGACTAAAAGATAGTTTGAGATGTTTTAAATTTCACAATTAACATGTAGCACAACGATACCCTCGCTGCTGTGCATCATAGAAAAGTCAAGCGAAGGAAAAGAGCGGAAGAGGAATTAATTTGCCTTCATCTCCCTGCTCCCCAAATACATATTGTAAAGGCTTGTGGCATAATTGCAGTGTGCAGCTTGTGCTGCTGTTTCTAAACCACTTAATTGCTCCCAGTTAAATGGGTTTGGAGCAGCTGAGGGACAGATGAATGTGCCCCCATGAATTTAAAACAGGCTTCTGTGTCTTTGGCATGAGTTGCAAGGGTGAGATGTAAATCTGCAGTGCTGACTTCTCATCCCTGTCTTGCAGCGTCTCTGTTTCACCTCTTACCTTTGCATCTATCCCAAGAATGCTTTCAGAGGCAGGTTTTTGCAAGCTGCAGTCTGAAACACCAATGTCATGCTGCATTAGCTTCGCTGCTAGCAAGTGAGGTTACTCAAACCCTTTGTATATTTTTGCTCTTGTATCTGGATCAAGCCCACCTGAATGTTGGGGTCCGTCTCTAATTATTTTTTTCCCAGGTGTGCCCCCCCAAGAAACATAATCTTGTTAGCTCACAGAAACAATGTGTCTTTATTTGTTCCTGCTCCTGAATGACTTGTCATCCCTAGTAAATCATTTTGCCTGTCAGAAATAATCACTCAGTACAGAATTTTAAGAGCTGCTATTTAAAAAAAGACATCCAGTTTCACATTGTGTACCTTTAAAAAATCCAGGTATGCTCATGTTTCATATGCTCAGTAAGCTGTACTGAGCTTCCTCTCTGAAAGTAATTTTTCTTACTAAAAGAACGTGACTGTGACTTAAACTGTATTTGCCAATGCATGTGTTTACGTAATGCAAAATTACATACAAAAATATGTACAAATATATTTGCAAAAATACCCGCAATATTAATGTATTGAAATTCAATTTGGAATCGCTGTCTTGTACAGTCATCTGTAACGATGGCCACCTCTGGCTCAGACAGTTGTCGTTAGAGGAAAAATATTTCGAGAGGACTTGTATGAATCTCTTTTTTCTGGAAGAGTCTCACTTCCTTGCGGTCTAAGGTAGCTAGCATTTAATTGCAAATCTAATCCGAGCATTGTCCTTCTCATCCCCTCACAATCTGCTGAAATTCATGGATATTTTTTGCCTAGATTTTAAAGAATCTGAAACGGTACGCAGTGGCTCCAAAGCAGCCGTGGCGATGGAGCATGGCTTTGCTGCGGTTTTGACGTGTGCATGAGAGCTGATTTCTGCTGGCTTGCAGACTGTGTTGCTGCTGCTTGCCGTGCTAGACCAAGCTTGCCCGGTGGGAATTGATCAGAAGATGGATTACGGAGGCAAAATTCAATTGGTTATTATGATAACCAAATAACATGTGCTTGGACAAATATACCAATCACATCAGCTGATCTCCTGTGAGAATTTGTGTGTGTAATGGAGATGGAAAAGAAGTTGATTGCAGTTATACTCAAATCTGATATTACATGATTTATTCTGACTCTGGACTAGAAAATGGTAAAACTTTTTATATAACAACTGCCAAGGAAAATTAGGGCTAAGCTACTTTATTTTTAAACCTTTTACAATAATTTTTCTACACGTATTTCAGAAAGCCAGTATCATTTCCAAATATATTTTTGAACTTTTTTATGAATATTGTATTTTAACCATTAAAGGACTTAAGGTAAACAGTAAATACAAGGAAAAGATGAAATAACATTCTGGGAGCAAAGACTTAGGAGTGGTTCACCTAGGGGGAGGCAGAACAGGTACCTCTGCAGGAAAACCTGAACGCTGATGGGTATGGCTATATAGCATGACTGGAAGGTATGTTTGAATTGTGTGTGAAGAGGCATCTCATCGTTGTGGGAAAGGTCAATTAGTCAATTTGTAGGAGAACATGCAGGGGAGGTGACTGAAGGGGACTAGAACGACAAAGTGAACCTTGGTGGGTTGTTTGAGCCTTCTGTGATGGGTATGTTTGCAGCGTGCCATTTGTCAGTCCTGCAAAGCTGTGTTCATGTTAGCTTTCAACAGGCTCCTAGAGATTTTTTAAAAGTAGCTTTTAGCAGAGCAGACTTAAGGAGGGAATTGTAGGTTGCAGCAGTACAGACCAGATAAATAGCTCTGAGCAGAGGGCATCAATCAAGATGGTTAATCATTGTGAGAGGTGCTGGGCTGATTCACCCTCTAACAGCTTTTTCCACAGTGGTAGTCTGGTTTACTCACATTTATTTTTTTGCTAGAGGATGGTCATGAGATAAGAAATAGCCCAATACTATAAATTTCTTCACAGATTGATTAAGCAAAAGTTCGCACAACTAAAGAAAGAAGCCGAGAGTGAAAAATTAATGAATTAAATTAATCTTGTCTTGTAAGGGAGGTTATTCTTCTCTGAAAAAAATTAACTAGTTCCCTCTACACTTCTGACCTAAAACCTTATGAAGCTAATCTAGCTTTTTCCAGCATGCACGCAAATGTTATGCAAGTGTTTGCTCACCTTGGCTGATTTCAAAATACTTTGAATTTTAAATTGAACTCAGAGCAAACCAAGTGAAACTAAGTGCTGTGTCGATTATCTGGGGAAGGCACAGGGAATTTGCTTTGTACCTGAGTATTAATGGGTCCATGAGTGGATAGATCTCCATAGACAAGGAGTTTTTGTTTTTCTTTTGCCAGTTTTGAAAAAGCTGAAGTGTGAAGGAAAGCAAATGGTATCTTGGCTAAAGACAAAACAGAAATTAAATTTCTGATATATCATGGTAGCAGTAGATCAACTGCTTCCCTGCATTTAGTCTTCAACATCTGTTTGCCTATTTTATTGATGGCATAGAGAAGATGTAAGCTGTAAGTGTGATCTCTTTCTGCTGGAATATCAGCTCCATTCTCAGAGCGTATTTGTTAAACAGAGTCCTTTCCAGGAGGTTTACAGGTAATAGCGATGTTTTGTTTGGACTTCGAGCCTCAGTCCATTGCTACTAGATGGTCTACACCCACTGGGGGTGGAGGGACATCCAGTGAGATGAAAAATGCCTGTGCAGGCAAAAAAGGCTTCTAGTGTCCTACATAGAGCACAGGGTGGCACACTTCTAAGTGTAAAGTTAGAATTTAACTGTATCCTGGATAATAATTCAATGACCTGTTTTATCTCCTTATGACTTGCAGCCAAGCTTTCTGCACAAGTGATCCAGAGTGAAAAAGGAGTCGTATTATCATTCATGCTACTTGACTTTACAAGGTCATTTATACTTAACTAGCTGAGGTAGAATCACGGAATGGTTGAGGTTGGAAAGGATCTTTGAATGTCATCTAGTCCAACCCTCTGCTAAAGCAGAGCAGACTAGAGGAGGCTGCTCAGGACCATGTTCAGTTGGGTTTTGATTATCTTCAAGCATGGTGACTCCACAACCTCTCTGGGTGACCAGTCCATGGTTTTTCTGTATTCAGATGGAGCTTACTGTATTTCAGCTTGTGCCCGTTGTCTCTTACCCAGTCACTGGACAGCACTGGGTAGACCCTGTGTAGACACAGAAGACCCTGGCTCCTTCTTTACTTCTTCCCATCAGGTTCTTTACCCATTGACGACATGCAACCTGAGCCTTCTTCAGTCTGAACGATCCCAGCTCTCACAGTCTGTCCTCCTAGAGATGTGATTCATTGGTAGAAACTGGTTTTTTTCAGGGGATAATTTTCTTCTATTTCCTAATGCTTCTCCTGCTGTCTTTTTGTGTCAAATAAAAATCTCAAATAGGCTTGAGAGACTCACTGGAAACAATTTTCTGAAAGTTCAGTGTAGGCCATGTAGATAGAAAAGGTAGAGAAGATGACCGAGGGAAAATAGATAATGATCTTTACCCCCTGGCCTCGCTAAAGCTGGGACATACAGATTTAGCCTAGAAGTAATTTGCCTCGACAAGAGTTGGGTCTCATTCCTGAGACTGCTCTGAAAATCAGCAGTAATCCATCGAAGCATGCTTTCAGTTTCTTTGGATTGAAATTTCTGAAAGGGGAAAATGAAATGAACGGCACAGTAATAGTGGCTGCATCCATTGGGACATGAATAAGTGTTTGCTTTGCTTTTTTTCAGAACATCAGCCAGAAAAAAAATCTCTCAAGATTGAGTCTTTCTGAGTAAAGAAAACATAAAATGGCATCAATGTTGCTTAGTCGACAGCTGACCTGTTGCCTGCAGCAAAACTCCAGGCTGCTTGTGTTTGGTAAGTGGTTTTTTTTATATTTTCTTGGCTTGTATTTGGTAAGTGTTCACTTTACACTGGTGGAGAATATTCCAGTCTGAACATTGCTGGGGATTGTCTGGTGGTGTTGAATCTTTCAAAAGTTGAAGAATATGATGTTCTGCAGCTTAAATAATGATGCAGTTTGTAGTCCAGAAGCAGCTCACAGAGGTACTGTGGTTTTATTCTTGTTTTGTTTTTTGTCTGGGTTTTTTGTTTGATTTTTTGTCCTGCAAAGAACAACTTATTTAGTTAATAATTTGCACTGTGAACATGCTAACCGAAATAAAGCTCTTCAGCCCTTGGAACTCCACTCTTACAGAGCTACTTTCTAATGCTACGTGGTGCAGAGACGAAACAACCAGCCATTAAAATCAGCCTTTTTTGTCTTTGCACTATGTGGTGTTACTCCGCTCGTCTTCCCTTGTGGGGGAGGTGTTGTGTGACTGACATGACGAGGTGGCCCTCACTGTGGACCGGTGTGTCTGCCTGTAGTCAGCTCTGGTGTGAGATAAAAACCTACCACACAACATCAGGCTACTTTCTCCTAAGTACGTAATGGACAAGTTCGTACTTGGCCCCAGCCTGTCATTTAGCCTGTGTTATGTGTATATTAAGCCTGCAGTCTCTGTGAGATAGATCTATGAACTAAATTTCTGTTGGCTTTGTTGGGCAAAGCAGTGTAGAATGTAGAATGTGCTCTTATACTGAATACAGTATGGCTGAACGGCTGTTTCCGTGACCGAGTAAATATTACTGTTTCTTCTCTCCTCCAGCCCTTCATCTGCCGTGCCACTGTACTCCTGCCGCTGTCAGGCAAACACAGAATGCTTCCATTTGTCTAGAAACTTAAACATAATTGGTTTCCTTTTTAATAATACACTTTGGGGAGCAACTGACCTTTGGCAAAAGAACACAAAGTCTGGTCTTGTAACTATTGGAAAAGTATTAGATCAGTGTTTCAGTACAGGGTGCGCTTCTATTTATGGGAGTGACGCACTGATTATCTGCACTGTGCAAAAGCAGTGATCGTTTGGTCGATAGCGGACAATGGAAAGTGCTTGCAGCAACCAGGCCTTCGGTAGTTGTCAGTCCTTTGAGCTCATCTGTCACCTCAGTATCACTTAATGCTCCCTGTCTCTCCCAGTGTCTTGCACACTTCTGTGCTGCTTCCCAACCACAAAGATACTTGAGGTGACTGGAGGGCAGATGCGCTAACTCACTCTGCCTTTCTCACCATGATGGTGTGGGGGTGTGGATCTTCAATAAGAAAGGAAAGCAACTTGGGGCTCTGTTAATCCATCCTTGCTTCAAGAAACTTGTAAGTGGGAAAGCCTGCTAAGCTACTGAAGCAAAGAATAGAGGGCCATAGGTTGTGTAACAGACCCATGGGTTTGGGACTGAGTGCTCTGTGTGTGTCCAGAGATTAGAAAAGACAGAGGGAGAGAACCCCCCACCAGAAGGAAATGTATGCTGGCAGTTTTTTATCCTGCAGCATTCCTGACTGACAGAATAGGCAAGAGGCTCTGATGCTTGTAGCAAAAATCAGAGCTTCAGGCCATTTTCCTGGTGAGCTCCTGCTAAGGTTGCGGTGCTGCTGGTCTCTGCTGGCTTTTAGGGAAATGCTGAGGGTGATGTCCAGGAGCTCTCTGCTCCAGACTGCTCTCCTGCAAGGTATTTTTGAGCACTCAAGTCCAGAGCTTTGCAGACTGAAAAAGAGGCTGTGTATTACTCCCACAAAAATCCTGCAGTGCCATTTGGTCTGCTAATTTATTTTTTTTTTTCCTGTGGATACTGAAATGACAGGGTTTGCAAAGGAAGGATGGAGATGGAGAGGAGGAGAGGAGAGAATAGATTGTCTCTTGGTAGAAGTCTTTACGTCTGTGGGCTGTCATGTTTCAGTTGTGCGTGTGCATTAAGCGCAATAATCCTGTTCAGCTTGAATCTGTGATAAATTTATTTACAGAAAGAGATTTTTTTCATCCTTTATTATTTCTGATCTTTAAAGCGAATGTGAGAGTTAGCATTTTGCTGCTCCTGGGCATGAAATAAACTGGTTCCTGACAAAAGAGAGGCATGTGAAAAGGAAGGATGTCGGCAGGTTTGCATTCACTGCAGCAAATAATTACATGCACATTCACTATTGTAAAACACATGGGAACAAAGCTAACTAAGCTTTATATTTATCAAAATATGTCTAGAAACTTTTTCTGTAGTTGTATGTGTGGGGTAGTGTTTACTTCTAATTAAGATGGATTTCAAGCCCTCAGTCTCTTAAGGAACATGGGACAAGAGATAAGCATCTGGTTGGAGAACCTTTTTTACTTAACCATTGCTTGTAGTGTTCTCACTACGAACACAGTGCTAGGCCGTGGGAAGCTGACTAGAAAGGGAAAATGAAATTCATTGAAGTTGGTCAAAAGGCAAAAGCTAAGTAAAACATATGAAAATAATATGCATCTTAAATCTTCCCCAAAAATGTGAAGCCTGCAAGTATTTGGAGTCCTTAGGCTTATTTTTAAGGAAGGCATTAATCAGGTATGGTTTTGTTTTCCGTATGTATTTGATCTGCTTGATAGTTTGGCCTCAAAGATAAAGTTCACTAGAATTTAAAGGATGGCAGAAGAACAACAGTAGATTGAGCAGCTACCCTAATCTTTGTTTTACAAAGACTCCTGTGTATTGCTGTCGTACAGTAACAGCCAGGCAAATCTGGGAAAAGCGGCTGATGTTGGAGAATTGACGACATGCCTCGGCATTACGCTGTACCTGAATTGAGTTCTATCGCTACTGTCAGCCCAGCGCGCTGCAAGGTGCTCACACCTGATAGTCCAAGTGTAAACATTTATTCCGCTTTGTGCCAGCTCTGGTTTTATCGCTGTGCCACTGTAGTAGGAAAGCTGTTCCATTTCCGTGCTTCGGAGGCGGATGAAGATACAGTGGGTTGTTAGCTGGTAGGATAGTACCATAATTGTGAGAACAGGCTGGGACTCCAGAGATCTAGGTTCAGTTTCCTAGTGATTACCCTAAGGGGTTGAATTCATCTTTGATTCTTGAACTGGAAAGGATGTCAAAAGGTCAGTCTTCTGCCTTAAGGTAGCATCAGTTTGCATTAGTGCGTGCCCATGCCCTTCTAAGATGCTGACCTGTTCTTAAAGGCCCCCAGCAGTGCGGCTTCTGCAGCCTCCCCAGGCGATCTGCTGTATTGCTGAAGTGATCTTACCTTTGAAATTTTTTTCTCATATTTAGCCTGAGTTTCAAAACAAGAAAAAAAAATGAAATCCTTACTATTTGTCCTGCCTTCAAAGGGCCTGGAAGCTGGAATTTTTTTTTTTCTTTGCAACAGTGTTTTACATGTTTGAAACCCATTACCTTCCCCAAAACCTCATACTGTTTTTCTCAATTGGTCTAAATACTCTGTCTCCCCTTGTTGGTCCAATTTTTCTCCTCCAGTTTCTCTGCACTTTTATTGCAGTGCCTTAAATGGACTAACTGTGGTTGAAGCTGTACCTCACCAATCTCAGTCTGTTTCCTGTCTGTCTACAGAGGATAATGTTGTATTTTGCAGGTATGCTGCAGTAAAGTCTGAGAGACGTTCATATTAATTATTGACTTGTCCCCATCACAGTTAGAGAGGTTGAAAAGCCATGAGAAAGACTGACTTTCAGTCCTGCTTTTGTTTCCAATATGACTCCTTGCTAAGCCTTCTATTTTTTTATTCAGTTTGTACATTAGGAGCTTCCCTAGGAAATCAGAGAGAACAATCTGGCTATGTGTGAGGGATGTGTGGGAGAAGCAATGATCAATTCCCTTCTCAGGATTGTAGCAAACATGGACTTGAGGTCAGCTTCAGCTGATGCCCTGGGAACTGGCCATCGATCACTCTGAGTACAACCTCTCCCACCGCACTGAGGAACCTTTACTTTTCTGTCTGATCAAACGTTCCCACAAAAAGCTGAGATATATAGAAATGTTCATATAAAAACCTGTTGTTGGAAGGAGGTTCTGCTACAAGGCTAAGTTTGGACTTAAACTCTCAGCTCCTTGAGTGAATATAAAGCCCTTGACGTCCTAGCTATTTTTTTATTGCTGTTCTTTCTGTGCCACAAAGGGTGGCTGTGGCAATGCTGGCTCCGTTTTCCCACCTGGGTGTTCCCTGTGAGTGTTGATCTATAGAGGTGTCCTGAAGAGCTCTCTGGTCTGTTGTGCTGCAGATGAGGAAGGATGTCATGACTGATTCAGATCACAAGATCTACAGGAAAACCAGCAGTTGGGTGCTCCTGTAAGTCTGCTGAAGAGCTGATTTGGGATTATGCTGTGATGGGGAGGGGAAACTGTTCCTACTCGTTTTTATGGGAGCTTCCACTTCTATACAGCCAGTTTGGTATTAAAATTTTTCTTCATCTTTGGAGAATCCTATTCCAATAAAATCACCAGTGTGTATGTGGGACTACTGAAACACAGACAATCTCATGTGGAACAGCTTCTGATCTTACTGCGTAAGCACTCTGTAAATAGCAATCTCGGTTTTCACAATATTATGCAATAGCAATGTTCGTTTTCCAAACATCTCTAGCTAGCCTGGCCTTTTGCCATTCCTTTTCAAGATCTGTTGGTAACAGATTCTACTTGCAACACCTAAAAGAGGACTTGGGGGAAATCACAGTCCTCCTACTTTTGACTGTCAGGGCCTCCACACTCTGAAAATTCTGTCTGGAAGGTGGTTTGATAGACACCGTGGAGTGGAAGTTCCAGGCATGCATGGGAGATTGACTTTCTGAACCAGCACGGGGCAGCAGTGCTATGGCACATGTAGTGTGCCTCCCTGGGGACGGGGCAGCTTCCACTCTGCAGTCTTTCTCACTTGCAAAACACTTACATTTAAAATATTTGGTATGACAGCATTTATTTTCACCTATCTTTTCCTTTTCTTTTTTTTTTTCCCTTGGGGTGCTTCCTTCTCTTAATTACATTGATGTAATTTCAGTGACTCCGCTGGAGTTTCTCCCAGATACTATCCTGTCGTTGTACGCTCAGGAACTGTGGTTATATGAGTGTTATTTGGGGTCAAACATATCAGAGGTTTAAGCACTTACTTTCTAGGCCTGTGTTGAACCTAACTCTTGTTAGCAGAGATCACTACTTAGCACAAATACCTGGTAACAGTAGCCCACTTTGTGACTACCAACGTCACAAAATGTTAGAAGAGTGTGCTTGCATTAATTATGTTGCTGTAGCAATGTGGTACTTTGTCAAAAATTGCTGAGTGAGACACCTGGTGAGTGATGAGGGGAGCACAGAAAAGAGAAGTTGGAAAATAAGCTTTTCTGTCTGCTAGCAAATGATGCCATCCTGTTAGGTGGAAAGGAAGGATGTGATAGTTTGCCCATGTTACTCAAGTGTTCAGGAAGATGTGTGTTGCATAGAGCTTGGAGAAGTCTGCCAGAAGCAAGAAAGGTAGAATTGAACTTATTGTATCCACCCTTTTTAAGTGGGATGGGTAGAATATTCTCTGCAAATCATTCAACTGATGTGCTGTCTGATAATTAGGTTCATTCATAGTACATACATTTGTTTTTTTACTTTTGCCATGACGTGAAGAGATATCTTTGTTTACTGGGGAAAAAGAGGGTGCTGCTCTCAGTCACATTAGCTAAATGTAATTTAAGAGCAATCCTAATGCTTCTTCAGAGACAGACACTCAGCTATAGCCCATTGCCTCTACAGGCTTCTAAAATGAGAACTGAGGTTGTGTTATTCGGTTCCATTCGTAAGTTAAGCTAATATAACCCAAAAACCCCTTTTTCTATCAGTTTGATCATAGACCTCAACAGAAAGTCAGTGGATTGACTTGGCCCATTGACTCAGGTGCATAACTTTAATTAAATATCTAGGTACTGATATACATACTACTTGTAGTATAATATGAATTTAAGAATATTAACGTAAAATCGTACTTAAAAAAAATATCTTTGAGGATGTTAAGGCCAATAATATATTTTTGTTGTGCTTCCATCTTTTCTTTTGAAGAAATTTTAAAAGAAAAAAGCCATACAGCCATCAGGCTGTCTGCATGGAGGAGTTAGAGCAGTACAGGCACATCAGTATCAACAGTGACAGGTCATCATGTGCATATGCTGCCCGTCCATCAGTGGCAATGTCATAATAAACATGCACTCTGTGGAGATCTGTGGAGAGTTTCAGCTCCCCCGTTTGGGGGTCTCACTTGACCTTTGTGGCATTTTCTGTACTCTAGATCTTTCATTACAAAGGTAATGCTGCTAGTTCACTGAAGGACCAGCCACCAGGGATTCTTAATGCTTTGCAATACCTTGCTTGGACATAATAAGAATCTCAGTTTTTATCTGTCCAATCTCAACTGTTTTTTGGAGAGGCAAAGTGCAGTGTTCAAGACCTGGGGTACAAAAGTCTAATGCATATCAAATTGGAGTAGCCTGAGCTACAGGGTGACCTCACGGTTTCTGTTGCAGGGTAGGTTGATATTAAAAAGTCAAGCAGGAAAAATTTAGTCTTAATTTGTAAAGTACACTGAGTACCTTCTCGACAGAAATGCCAGTTGGGCAGAGCACACTGCAGTTTACCAGGGAGTGAAACACTACCGTGAGTGATCTGATGTACTTCCATTTACTTGCATCATGAGGAGAATGTGATACTTGGGGCAGGGGGGAAGCGAGAGAGAGCATGGCCTCTGGGCTGAAATCCTTCTCAAGGCAAAACAAAGCAGGTATTGGCGCGGCCCTGCATTGCACAATGTTCTGGTGCTTGGAAAAGCCTTTGCAGGAGAGCAAGGCACCTCCTGGAGCAGCGCTCTCTGTGCAGGGCCTCAGGCACCCGGAAGCAAGAAGCAGCATCCTGGGGTTATTTGGGGCCCAGAGGACAAAGTGTGGCAGGGTATCCAGAGCAAGGGATGCCAAAAAGCTGGTGAGCCTTCATGCAGGGGGTGGCCAGACAGTCTTTCACCAGAGCTCTGACGTCTGTGCCTTCTGAGAGCAGTCTGAGCTCCCAAGTTTTTTGCCTGTACAATAAGGGCAGCCCGTGCGACTGTAATGAAACAGCCTGGCTGACGGGGAGCAGTGCTGCGGCAATACCTCTCTGTTAAATTCTGCAGCGTTAAGCTGAGCAGGAGTCCTTAGCTAGTAAAAACTGCTGTGCTTCCTTTTGTTTCATTTTCACAAGCATTTGGACAGGTCCCTGAGCACTGAGGTAGCATCAGGCTTCAAAAGTCTTCAGCCGTGTGGCAGTAAGACAGTTGGTTTTCTCTCTGTTAAACTGCTTTTAGGTGAGGAGAGCTCTTTACGCGTAAGTGCCAGTGACTTGCACAACCTGAGTGTGCCAATACAAATCACACAGTGACTGAGCTCTCTGCAGGAGCTGACCATTTGGAGTATCATTAAAATTTCCCAGTTTACTTGGGTAAGAGTAGGGGAAGAAAAAAAAAAATAGTTAAAACAGGAAAGCAGAGGAACCGTGGTTTTGTGTTCGTAAAATTTGGGTTGTTTTGCTTATGTTTAACCAACCCTGTGAACAAGTATGCATGATGAGTAGTGAAGTGGGCTATTTGGAATAAATCTGTTGACCTTGCTAGAAACTGTGAGTTTGTGCCAATAGTTTATGTTACACTCTCAAAGGGAAAAGAGCTTCATTAAAAAAAAGAAAGTTTGAGGATTGACTCTACTTTGGTTCTAGCTTTTGCTATCAAAGGCTCTGTTAGTTTGTTGAAGTTTTGCTTTTTTGAGGGTTTTGTTATAGCCAATATTCTTCACTCTCTACCTAAGGAGAAGAAAAAAATACTTTTCAAAATCCTTTGACCTGGTAACACAAGGAATTTTCATTTTATGGCAAGCTGTTTCTTCAAATTCAAACCATAGCATTTGCCTGAGGTAGCAGGTGGAAACAGACTTTGGCAAGGATAAGGACCAATAGATCGATATAGCTGCCGTCACACTGGTGTTAATAAAATGAGATACTCTGCATGGTCCTGAAAACAAGTATATAAAATTAAATTTGTATCAGTGAGTCAACCTAGAAATCACTTGCCTGTATAGCATGCTGACGTGTAGCATGCTTTAGGAGATAACAAGCAAATGAAGGGAAACCTGTCACTTGTGTTGCTCGTTTTTTAGATTATTCGGATTTGCAGACTTAGTGAAAATGATTGGGGTTTGGATAAGCTGCTCCTGAAGCTGGTGTTTGAAAAACAATGTCTGACAAATTGACCAACATTATTAATTTGATAAAAGTTATCTGTGAAGCAACTCTTTGTTGGGAAGACCGGTATGTCTTAGTTTCACTTGACCAATCTTTGCTGTATATAAAGACCTGTCTGTTGATAGGCAGGAGCTGTAACAGCATGAATTAGTGCAGCACTGCAGAGCAAAGTGCTGGCTGTTTTTAATGGCTCATATGTGCCCTTAGCAAACACCTAGTTAGCGTACCTGCACGAAGAGGCTGTGGCATAAACAGAAGCAAAAAGCTGATGATGATCTACAAAGCAGGCTGAGTGGTTTTGGTCTTTGCTCTGCAGCCTGGCTGATGGAAGCAACCTCCTCTTGACTTGTGGTGTTAAACAAGTTGGGATAACAGTAAAATATTCTCCAAATGAATTCCCTGTTGTGCGGCTCTGTAAATATGTGTGTTTTCGTACGGGAGACTGTGCCCTTGGTGATACCCACAACAGAACTTTCTTAGAGAAAAATTAATTTTGTGTTTAATTTAGAATCCTCATCTGTTAAAGGACAATCTGTGAAATATTTTAGGGAAGTGAAAGAGGGAAAGTGTTACCCACACCTCACAGGTGATGGCCAGGAAATCTTTGGCTATTGGTATCGGTTTTAGAGCCTGGTGGTCAGGTATCCACCATGTCTGCAGGAGTGGCTTGGTTGTTAACAGAAGATATCGCTAATCACTGTCCAAACAAGTGCATTTTTATGAGAACTCAGTGAAAACGACTAAGGAAGGCAGCACGTATGCATCATCATCCGCTCTGGATTGGAGGACCCTGGGAGATGGATGGAGAGGATGTGGCAACACAGGGTTTCTGGCAGCAGAGCACCAGCCAGGGCTGGGGAGGAGGAGGATGAGGAGGAGGATGTGGAGGACCATGCCTGCAGGTTGGAGTTCACCTGTCTTAAATTCGCTGCTGTGTCAAACGATTCCAAGTATGCTGCTGGGTTTCCATATCTTTCCTGTTACTGCTGACTACCAAAATGCCCCATATATTCTGTGCCTCTTTTGGTGCTTTCCCCTTTATCATACCAAGTGGCACCCAGAGCCTGGGGGGAAGGAGAGAAGAGGACACGAGAGACGGAGAAATGTTTGTGCTGGTTTGCTGTGATCTCCAAAAGGGTTAGTCTGGTCTCTTTTCTGGTTTTAGACTTCATAGCATGTCTACTAAATCTGCAGCTTTATTGGCGGTGAATTATGTAGCTTTTGATCTTTTATATGCAGTAGCTTTTTTTTTTTTATCCAGTGGAGCAGTTGTCATGTGGTCCCCAATTTACATGAACGCTAAACAGAAGTGGCGTTGCTGTAACGAAACCTATTAATAGCTTTGCAGAGAGGCACTGACGCATCTCAGATGTAACACTTGGAATTAAAGCTGAGGAGAATAACCATCTTTGCAGACTAAGTTTTCCCCAAATGAGCAGTGAATTTAAGTGCTCAGACATGCTTTCAAAGGACTGATTTTTCAGGTAGTTTCTCAAAATCAGGCTTGCTTGAGACACCTCGACTTGGGCTGACACAAACTGAGGCAAACATCTCTAATCACTGTCGGAAATTATGGCCAAGTTGCTGTATTCAAAGCACTGCTGAGCAGTAGCATAGTATACCTTCTGGTTTGCTTGATAAATATTTGGTTTGTTTGACAAAAGTTGTTTCCAAACGAAAACTGGGTTTAGTATGTTTCTGAAACAAAACTGTGGCAGTGAGAGGCGCTTACGGAAGGAAGCGCAGAGGGACCAGTGCTGCCTGGGCTTCCCGGCTGCAGTGCTGCACGCTGGTGCTTTTTGTGCGTGTGGGTGCTGTCTTGCCTCCCCATGGGTCTCCCTTTGTGGACCTCTGCCGGACTGGGGTGCCTTGTATCGTTTTAGCATCTGGCAGTGCCGCCCCAGTGCAGCGCGATGCTGGTGGATGGTAACTTCAGGCTGTGCTGCTCTGAATCCCCCCAGGCAAGAGCTGGTACCGCCTGGTGAGCAAGGCCCTCTGAACTGCAGCTCAGCTTTCCGCTGATGAGAGGGGCAGCTACGGATCCTCATTCTGGGTTTTCCAAGTTGTGCCACCTTAAAATGCCTATCACAGACTGAAACAAGTTATGCCCTCATCTTTCAGGTGTTATCCGATACAAGTGTGACACCTCTAAGTGTATTAGGTTAATTTGTTGATGATATCATGCTGGATAAAGGCTTGCAGGTGCTTTATGACAAAAATGTAATTGTTAAGAAAGTTAGTTTAGGTCAACACTTAACAACAGTGTGCCAAGCAAGCTCTTGCTGTTCACCTTGATACTGCTCTTGAGTATGTACTTTCTTCATTGCAAATGTACAATTCCCATAATATTCTGTAATTCCCTTAAGGGAATATATACATATTTTGAATATATGCTTACCAGAAGTGTCTCTGTCCTATCAACTATGCCTAAACCCTATATTTTGAAACAGTTGTTTCAGAAATGGGAGCAGAGCCTGTTACTCACGAAGCACAGGAGATTTTTGCCTTTTGGTTTCATTAAGATGTTGAGTTCATTACGATTCCTCAATTACGCATATGGATAAAGAACAGCAAAGTCAGAGGGAGGATCAGAGGAAAAACTGTCACTATTTTTGACCCACATTTCAGAGCTGCAGTGCAAGATGCTGAATTCACAGGAGAATTTGAATTTATTTTAAACACGGCCGTTTACCTTTGAGACACAAATCTTTACCAAATGGTGTTCTTTGAGATATCACAGAACATCACAGTGTTCTTTACCTGTGGACTCTCTATCAGGTTTTTTGGTTATTACTGATAGCAAACGAAACCAGCTCTGCGTAGGAGCAGGGAAGGCTTGTTCAAGGCATAACAGACAGACTCAACAGAGATGGAAATAGATGTGCCCTTAGCCCCTGTCCTTTACAGTAGGATTTGTCTCTGTTTCTTGAGAATTGCCTTCTCATTTCACTTGAATATTTTTTTTAAAGGCACCTCACTGGTATTAGTTTTATTTTAACGCTTGTCAAAGATGGGATATTTAGTTCACTTCAGAAAGTAGAATGTAATTGGTCTCATCTCTCGAGTGTTCCCAGTCAGGTAAGGTACGGGTATTTATTCTCAGAGGAGAGCTCAGAAAATATGGCCTGTACTCAGGTTTTCATTATTCCTTACAGGACACAGATATATCAGTCAAGCTGCAGCTAAAATTGATGTGGATTTTGATTACGATGGGCCTCTAATGAAGACAGAAGTTCCGGGACCACGATCTAGAGTAAGTTCCAAAATATAATGGCTTCTTGTGTTTTGAGATTTTTTCTTTAGCTGTGGTTAACTTGGTAGAAAACAAATTTGATTGCAAACCTTAAATCTGATATGCATAAACACAATTTCACAACAGCATAGGCCCATTTTTGTCAAGATGCTGAGAATGAAAAGCTCATGAATGAAATGCCCCTCTCAGAGAGATCTGAATCTCAGCTACCAGCTTCCTGTATAAAGTAATTGAAAGCAAAAGAGCATCAGTTGGAGGAAGCATCTCAGTTTCAGGAAACATCTCATCAGACTTGGTTACTTGTGCTCCTGCTGAAATAGAAGCTTAGTTGGCTTTTTATGATGTGAAATATAATGCTTTGGTTTTGAAACGAAACGAGTTTCAGTTTGCTGGTCTTTGTTTTACACTGGCAGAGTCAATATTTATATGTGTGGTGTTTTGGTTGTTTGGTTTTGATTATCTTTTTTTTTTATAGAAGGAGCTGGCTTTTTAGAACTAATGTGCCACTGTCCTTTCTGTGTGTCTTTAGCTTCTCTTATTTTCTGATTTGTTTCTTGTTTTCTCAGTTCAGTTGATCAATACAGAAGAGGCAGCTTTCCTTTTTTGGAAATTTGCAGCCCATGTAGCTCTGCGTGCCACAGTTCATAGTTTTGACTGTCATGGTTGCAAGATGCACTATGAAAGTTCATGTGGCAAGTAGAGTTGCCTGGTAAGCACATAGGACTGCAAGTTCTGCATGTGATATGTGTGATCATAAAAAATAAACATACGTTCTTCTTCAGTATTTGGCAGTTACATACCTGAGAGTCTTTCATGTTTGTTTTTCTACAGGAATTAATGAAGCAGCTGAATGGAATTCAGGTAATTGGTCGAGTTTTCTGAGTTTGGGGGGTGTTAATACGGTGATTTCAGAACTTCTTGTAAATCCTGTTTTGTATGTTTATTTCCATACCGAGAAAAAAGGGTGCAACGCTGACTCTGGGTTTGCATGCTGACCATATTATGTATGGTATATATGTGCATTTGAATAAAATCGGTTTTTTAGCATGTTTTGAATACTGCAGAAATATTTTGCTAGGATCAGTGGTTTTTCTTCAAACACTATATGTGCCTTTTGAGTTGTTTTGAAGTGGCCAGTGAAAACATAGGTATATTTGAGCTTAAAAGTATGTCAGCTTAAGTGCATATTGCTTTTCCAACATGAGCAATTCCCCAAAGTCTGTGCTTCATTTCTGTAGAAAAAGTGCATGCTTGCTCTTTTAACAGTCCCTCTTTATAAAAATAGCTCTACAGTTAATTGCTATGCAAGGAATGTAATGTGTCTTTGTAGCTTTTCATCAGATATTTTGATCAGATTTTGCTGTACGACCATTAGTTGTACCTTCCTACACACAGCTACTTTTTAAAGCATTAATTGTTTTTTTTCCTTTAAGAATGCAGAAGCTGTACACTTTTTTTGCAATTATGAAGAGAGCCGAGGGAACTACCTAGTAGATGTAGATGGCAATCGCATGCTGGATCTCTACTCTCAGATTTCATCCATCCCAATAGGTAGGAGACAGTTGTACCAAATGTTTTGCTTTTTCCTCAAGCTGTTGTTTTCTTTCTCAGCCACTAGCAGAGAAGTTGGTTGCTTAACTAAAAAACCCAAAGCTGATACAATGTGTGTCAGAGAGGTGTACCTCTCTGCTGTGTATTATGTAGTGGTGGCTTTGAATAGCTGAAGAAACTACAAATTCAATACTTACAGCTCACGTGAAGCACAAAGTGGTACCTGGAAGAAGCTCTAGTATTAATCTTAATTTGAATATGCAAGTTCCACCATTTAGGTTGTCTTTGTTTGCTTGGATTTGTGTATTTTGTGATTCTGTAACAGTATGTTACTGGTTTTAAACATCAACAAACATAATTTAAACATTTCAACATGGAATTATGTGCTTTAGTTAACATTTGTATCTCAAAAGAACTGAAAAAAGGGAGTTGGCTGTGTGGACTCCGGTAGGTTGAAACAAGACCAAACACCGACCTGTGGTGCTCAGTGAAAGCAAGGGTGCAGGTCAGTTGGGCTGAGGGACCAAACAATGGACTTGTCATGTGCTTGGGAAAGACAGGTGATTTTCTTCATGAAGCATTTCAAGGAGGAAAAGAGGCAAGGCAGAGATGCAGGCCCCAACTGCAAGGAATATAGATTTCAGTAGGTGTTCAGTTTGTTCGTTCCTTGTCCGTGGTTCTTCTCAGTTGCTTAAAAATACATTTCAGCAGAAGCAGAAAGAGCAGATGTGTTAGGATAATTTGAAAGGTAGATGTTGTGCTATATATAGAAACAGTGATGACTCAAAATCATCCCTACAGGCCTCTTTTATTGGGAAACAGAATTTAGTGATTTTCAGGTCATTACCAAATTTTTGGCATCTGAGACCTCATGAAATGGGTTTTCAGTTATCTCAATCTTCTTTTGCAGACAGGTAGTATTTTTGCTCTTGTGCAACACCTCAATAAATGTGTAAAATCATTCCAGAACTATTTTTTAGAGGCTGCACTGAGATAACCTTTAAACATGTAAATTGAACCTGCAATTAGTTCCAGCTGGTCGAAGAGATCACTTAGTTTCTTGGAACCATCTGTAGTAATGCCTTATTTGGCTAAATTGTGTAAAAACCTGATTGTTCATATCTGTAGCACTATTAGATGTGCTCATAATGTCATGTGTGACCATAACTGAACTGAGATCTATTAACTCTCTTGAGATATATCTACTGGTCATGGGATACAATAGCAGGGGCCTCTGCAGTTCACTTTCTCTGGTTGATACTCGTGACATAGATCTAAGACTCCAGTACTTACAACTGATCCTCAGCTAAGCCATCTGGTCCCTCCCTCATGTGTGGCAATGCTTTCCTGAGGATAAGCTGGGTCTTTTGTTGTCCTAGAGGACATGTTCCTCAGTGATGAAGGATCTACAGTAGAGTGCTTCATACAGCTTCTCAGATAGTGGCACTGTGATACGTAGGAACCAGAAGTGAATGGAAATTTAATACATACAGGCTGACCTAAATCTAACTGAACACACAGCATTAATTTTTTCTATGAAGTTATACTGAATGACAAGACTGACTATCTGAAGCTGCAGAGCTTGCTAATAATGTTGATGACAGAGTTAGGTTTTAGACTGGGACACCAAAACAAGATCACAAGGTGCTTGCTAGTCATCTCTGCTTATCTCTCTGCAAGTAAATCCAGTAAAACCTTCTATGAATCTGTCAGGGCTCCACATGATTTAATAAGGATCTGCTACACTAATGTATTTATCAGTAGTGGTTGAGAAGTAATAAGTGCCTGTGCAGAGAGATAAGAATTAAAGTATAAAACCCCTCTAGGTAAAGATGTTCTGGGCTGCTTCTCACTGAAAAATAAAAATTAAAACAATTTTTTACGACAGGTTTTTTGGGAAATTGTAGCACAACATAACTCCTTTAAACCTGTGTCTAATCTGCCTAATAGAGTTAGAAACCCCATGGAGCCAAATGCAAGAGGGGATTCTATGGACATGTTTACTAGCAAATGTCCCGGAACAGCGAATGGATCAACGTGGTTTTCAGTGCTGGGAAGATCTGTTTCTGTGCGGGGAGGTGCAGAGAGATGGAGTTCGGTTGTTATTGACAGCAGCCTGCTGCTCAGCTCCAACGGATTCTTTCAGCTTTCTCCATCTCATTATTTTAGCAGCCTTCGGGGTTTTTCCCTTTGCAGACAGGCCCATTCGTGAGCCTGGAGGACGTGTACTTTCCTGTCGCATTGATCTAGAGGCACAGCAAGCGTGATGAAGCAGGTGCCCTTCTCTTAAGAGCCAGTCTGTGGCTTTTTACAGGAATGTATTTGAGAGTAGATGCATAAAGCTACAAACCTTTGCACTGGTCGTGGCAATGAAATGAGTTACTGTCTGTTGCCTAGAGCTTTCTGACATTGTCTACCGTTTAGTTCTTCCTGGGGTTAGTTTTATGACTATGAACCCATGTACCAGTTGCGCATCTTTCTGCACGCAGACCCACTCTGTCAGAAAGAGTCGGGCTTTAAGGGGTCTCTCTTACTTCGCTGGGGCCTGTTTGAGGACGCACCAGCGGCACAGGCAGTGTCGGGAAGGAGGCAGTCCACTCGGCCTGAAGGGAATAGGAGAGACTTCTTGTGTGGGTGGGAAAGGATAAGTTATGGGTAAGAGAAGCCTTGAATTTGTGTTACATAAGAGAAGATGCAAAGATCTGTGCATTCTTCACGCATCTTAACGCCAGCAACAGCATTACACGTTTTTACAAGCAATACCAGAGTTAATGGTTAAGCTTCCTAAGCAGTGGTAGCTATTTATAAAAAACTTCTATGAGGTTTACTTTGGAGACTTCTAAAGCCATACATATACTCTCAAAGGTTCTCTCAGCGGTTGCCACAGCTGCAGCTGGCAGTGACACAGCTTTCAACTGTGTCATTCCTCCAGCCTAACAACAGTTCTTCCCGTGACAGCAGGTGCAATGCAGACTCAGTTGTCTGTGTCCCAAATAACCACTTGTATTATCTTCATCATAATTTTATCAGATTCTTTGCAGCATGACACGCAGTTAAAACAATCTGTATATTTCCCTGTTTTGAACTAAAATCTTCAAAATGGAATTTACAATTGATTTAATGCAGTAGCCTAATGCTCCATTGCTCAGATGGGATAATCAGGGCTATTGTCATTCAACTAGAATGAGCAGTTCAGAAGCATGAGAAGCTTTTGTAATAAAATTAGAGCAGTCTGACTTCTTGAGCAGTAGGGAAGATGAGGTTTCCAGCTGTTTCTACAAGGGAATATAAAAGATGATGTTAATTTCTAGCTTTGGACTTTATACATTAGAAATCAGGCTTAAAATATAATTTTCTGGGCTCCTCTGGTGAAGGGTTTTTTGGTTGGTTGGCTGGTTGGGTTTTTCACATCAGAGACATTTGTTTACCGGTAAGCAAGTAAGTTACCCCATAGAATGGCAATGGGTATAAACTAAGCACCTTTGTTGTGTTACACCTGAAGCATCCTTAGTGTCTTGAGATTTCTGGGTGAAAAGGACAAATTGTTGCATCTTTTTTCCAATTAAAAGTTTGTCAAAGTAAGGAAAATGGGAAGTCAAAAAAGTGGTCATCAGAGAAAGTGAAAAGTGCAGAATCTTTCTTTAGTATGAGACAGCAATTTATTGAACAGGGTTTTCTATGGTGATGGGCAGCTGAGGTGTGTAAATCTCTGACTGAGGAGGAAAGATTTCCAGACAGATGTCTGGGAATAACTAATGGATTGTGACGGGTTAAAAATCTGGGTGCTTATTAGTCCATGAGTTTAAAGCGTATGGCTGGCTGTGTAGGGTCTCTTCCTTCTGGTAGGATCGTTAATGATCGCGCATGAACATGGGCAGTGCGCAGGGGTGGAATAGGCGTCCTCACGCGTGCCAGTAAGTGTGAGTGTGTATGTAAGCGAAAGCCTAGCTCATGTGGAGGCCAGCACGTGCACATCTCAAAACAAGTCTGGCGGTGTCATGCACAGTGAGCGTTCAGGTAGCACGGTAGAGGATGGTGGTGATGAACGCCTTTCACTAGAAAGGAGAAGCCAGCAAACATTTTATAATGTCAGTCCTGCAACACTTGGTAGAAACTGTGATGTTTCAGTCAGGCCCTATCAGGCAAACAATCCATTGGTATTAATCTATTTTTTGTGTGTGTGTTCAGTTTTTACTTTTCAGTACTAAAATATGTTTTGCTATTGCCTGACACCAAATTTCTTCCAAAGTTCCAGATAACAACATTTTATAAAAGGATAGGTTTGTCCTACTTTGAAAGAAGTATTCTATTACAAATAGTTAAAACATAAATGTTACAAAGCATCAGAATAAGGCTATTCTCTAGGTTACTCTCCATGCTAGTTTAGTGAAATGAGAAAGAACCATTTTCTTTGTTCTTTTTGATTAGGTTACAGCCATCCCTCTCTGATAAAGCTTCTACAGCAGCCACAGAACTTGGTAAGTGAATTAAAACATTAAGTACTTGAAAGAATCTTCTCCCTTCTTGTGGCAGTCTTTCTTATTTTTTCTTAAACTGATAATGAATGCTTAATGACTGAATTTAAAGGATTGCAGTATCTGCTTACTTTATTTCTCACTAGATGAAAAGAGCTTGGTAGTGTTTAAGAAGACGCCAAAACCTCTATGAAGCTTTACAACAAGTAAACATTTGGCTGATGCAAGCACTTGATATGTTTCCATCCAGTTTTAAATCATAGTTCAAGCACAGTGTTGCCAATTAATCATTTTAGCAATGTTCTTGAGTGAAGATCTTTGAGCCTGAAAGCAAGCACAAGTCCTTGAAAAAGAATATAGTATTTTAAGTATTAAAATAGTGCCCTAAATCTGGAATGCTGTGTGTGGTGTGGGATGGATTTTTGGGGTGGGCAGGGTGGTGTAGTGGCTTGTCCCCATCTCCTACTTACCAAGTTGATTAAACCTTGAAAAATTAAAATCATCATAGAATCCCAGACTGGTTTGGGTTGGAAGGGACCTCAAAGCCCGTCTAGTTCCAACCCCCTGCCATGGGCAGGGACACCCCCCACTAGCCCAGGGTGCCCAGAGCCCCATCCAGCCTGGCCTTGGACACTTTGAAGGAATAATTAGACTAGAGCAACAGGGTTGTTTCAAAAGAGAGTAGCTGCTTCCTAAATAAAGTATCTTCCTGTTTTCCCTAACAGTATACTGACAGTGATTGGAAATAACCTGAATTAAATTACGGAAATGGTTGAAATGAAGTTGCATTCTATTTCAAGCTTCATTTTTTCACTGCTTGGACAGAAGTTTTGGATTCCATAACGATTTTGTGCAATTTTACAAATTGTAACTTTTTTTTCGGCACAATAGCTTACGTATATAGTGCGTGGGTAAACTGGGCGACTGGCTTTTCGCTGCACGTCAATAGCTCCTTGTTCACTGCCTGCCTTTAGTGACTGAGCCTCTTTCTGCAAACCAGTAACGGGTGTCCAGGCTGCCTGCAAGGGCATAGCTCAAGTGTGGGCCAGTTCCCTCCCATACCTGCATTTCCACTCATCAGGAGCCTCCTGGCTCACTCGAGTGTAAATTCTGAGCCAGCATGTCAAAGGAGTGCAGACATTTGAATTCTCTAAGCTGATTTGCTTTATGGAGTTCTCATTTCTTCAGGGTGAGAAATTCTGCTTTCCCCAGAACTAAAATACATCAAGTATTTAAACAACCACCAGGGTTAGAAATGCTGGAGCTATCAAAGGCAGATCCAGATACTGTGGAAGCACTAATATTTCTAAATACTTATATTTACTTGTAAAAATTGTTTCTGAGGAGGTGGTACCTTCATTATAATGCAACAGTAGGCAAAGCCAGATTTAAAAAATAAAAAAACAAAACAAAGCCAATGTAAACCACCAAAAAGCCCCTGTTGTGTGGTGGCAGTTCCTGATATTTCCACTGGAAAAGGGAAGCCAAGAGGCAGCCAGCTAGAAGCCTGCAGTGAAAGGAGCTGCCTCCACAATCCAAAACGAATGGTGCAGCCAGGGCCCATATCTCCCACACAGGAGCACCCAGGGGTTATTGGTACCCTGTCCAGGGGAGCCGGTGGCACTAAACCTGCCAGTCTGCGCCTGATGGCGCAGCGGGCTTTAGCCTGGGCGCAGCATAGGCAGGGCGGCAGCTTGGCAGTGATGTTCAGCAGTGCCAAAGCCAGCAAGCCGTGAAGAGGCAGAATTTGCACAACCCCCGCTGCAGACAGGAGAGTGTGCTGGAGTCTGACTGGAGATAAAGTGCCAGCTGTGTTGTAAAAGAACTTTTTTTGAGTAATGCACGCGGAGGTAGGGCCCTTGTTTAACGTTAACAACGGGATCGGTGTTTTCTTGTAGGGATTTTTGTTTGGTTTGTTTGTGATGCTCGGTGTACCCTCTTTACAGGCAGCTATAAAGAACAAAATATGCATCTGTTCATTGGAGACCACAGCAGCTTGATGTCGATGTTCTGTTTCTCTCGGTACTGAGCATCTCATTAACAACAGAAGAAGAATACGCTTTTCAGCTTAATGGCATATGTTGTCAATTGACTGTGACAGCCCGTAATCAAATTCACAGTAAACTTAAGGTCTCGTACCTCTAACTCTATATGAAAACGTACTTCTAAACTGAGATAAGTCAAGTACGACTTCTCATATGTACTAAACAACGACTTTGTGTTAATCTGTCAGTAACATCCTTGCTTAGTGGTTTTTTTTAAGCTTGAGTCTGTTGAAACAAACATTCTTTTGCAAGTAATGCGCTCGTACAAGTTACAAAGTCCTAGCTCGTACTGTGCTATATCTTATGTGATACTTGGTTTTCCCTAAGACTTCTGGTGGCCTGTTCTTACAGGTTCAGTGTGACAACACACGTCTCCTACTGTGCTCCGCACATCTGAATAAATGAATACCTGTATTGAGGAAAAGGATTGAAGGCTGCTGATAAATGTGCACACTTGGGTTGCACTGAAAATAGGAATGTTTTGGGGGAGGCAGTCTGTCCCCTTTGGAGACCCATAAAGACTTAAGTCATCAAAGCTCAGCCTTTAATTTCAACGATGACTTGTTACAACAACAAACAAACAAACAGAAAAGGCAAATAATGCCACTTTGCAGTTGGCAAATTTATTGAGCTTGTCCTTTTCTAAGCAAATTCAATTTAAAATAAAAAGTAGCACACTGTGAATCAAATAAGATTACCTACAAAGACTAAGAGCAATGATGGGTCCATTTCAATCCATAACAATTTAAATTAATTGCATAAACATGACGAATTCGTCTCCTTTAGTGGACTGAGGAGACCAAGGTGTTTTTTTCCAGAGCTGCTCATTAGAAAGCCCTGTGTGGGCAGCAGGCTCAGCTCTCCCACCAGATGCTGATCACTGACACCAAAATAACCTTTCTCAAAGATGTGAACCCTGATGTGGCCAGTTCATAGGACCAATAGGACGGTTCCAGTTGGAAGGGGCCCCCAGAGGTCTCTCGCCCAACTTCCTGCTCAGAGGGTTGGCTCTGAGATCAGGCTAGGTTGCTCAGGGCTGTATCTGGGGTCTTGAAAACCTCCAAGGAGGGAGACTGCATAACCTCTTTGGGCAACCTGTTCCACTGCCTCGTTCTTCTCTTGGTTAAAAAGCTTTTCCTTATACCCAAATCAGTACCTCTCCTGTTTTGATTTATGCCCCTTGCTTCTCATCTTCTCACTGCGGAGCCTGCCTCCATCTTCTCAGTAACCTCCACGCAGGTGTGGGAAGGCTGCGTCCTGTAGTCACTTCTGTGATCATCAAGCCTCTTGCAGCAGCACAGGTTCAGTCCTGCTGACAGGCAGGGAACGGGAAAGGGAATGGCTGGGGAAAAGAATTCTGGGAAGCAGGCAGGCTTCAGCCCAGTTTCCTGGGAGCTGTGGAAATCCACTGTTAGGAGAGATCGCATGGCATCCATGGAGAGTGTTTCGACGTGAGTGCCTGCTGGTCCGTCTCAGACCTTGATCAGGAAACGGCAAGGAGAAAACTGAGAAGCTAGAAACTGCTGTCTGGTCTTTCTTGAAGCTCAGTAAGGAAGAAAGTGCTGCTATCCGAATTGAATTTAGAAGTAATTAAGATTTTTAAAGTGTATTTCCTGTGTGTAAGGAAAATTGAGGTAGAGCAACTAAAATGGCAATATTCAAGAGGAAATATAAGTATCACTTAGCAGGCACCTTTTCTAAGGTGTCCTGCAAGAATAAAGTATTAAGGATTAGGCAGAAAAACATATTCTAAGACATGATTATTATTCCCTGCTTTTAAAGCTCCTCATGCTATGACTAGAAATTTCTAGTCATGTATTTGTAATTAGAATAAAATGTAACTGCTTTGATATCAGCGTGGTATTTTTCATGTGATGATAAAACCTAACAATTTCTCTTCCTTTGTCTTTGTGTAGAGCACTTTTATCAACAGACCGGCCCTAGGGATTTTACCTCCAGAGAACTTTGCAGAAAGACTGAAGGAATCTTTGTTATCAGTAAGTCTGAGATAGCTGTGATGAGTTACTACGTTCCGTGGGGAGGGGCAGGGGCACAGCAGGGGATGTTATGGGTTTTAACAGGGAACGTTACAGATTGGCTGTTTGTCCACCAGCCGTCCCACTGCGTGTAATGAGATCAAGCCTTTGTCCTGGACTTGACAGCTGAATGTCAGAGGGGGACATGTCTGCTCTGCCCAGATACTGTCTCTTTCGTTCTGGATTCAAGAATGGACAAGAAAACACATTTTGACTTCTGTTCACTGTGCTTTCATAAGACATAGCGGAGTAGGTGGCTTCTGTTTGTCTTGATTTAAATTTGAAGATTCTCGGGACTGAAACTGAGGTGAGCCCTCTCAGCTGCAGTTGAAATTGGCGGTGCTCATCGTAGGCACGGTTGGCCTCCCACCGTACTGAAGCTGCTGATGTTCAGGACCCATCAGCATTACCATCACTTTGCACTACATTTGTGCTTAATATTTTGGAGTAATTTTCTCTCTTCATTGACAGGTGGCTCCTAAGGGCCTGCCGCAGGTGATCACCATGTCTTGCGGATCCTGCTCTAATGAAAACGCCTTTAAAGCAATATTTATGTGGTACAGAGTGAGTAAAATATTATGGGGGTTTTGTAGGTTTAGATGTAGAAATTAGTATTTATTCATCATCAGAATTGTTACTGTAAAACAACATAAGGCTTGGGGGTTGTCTTGTTCCTGATGTTATTTATATTCAACTTAGTAGAAGAACTTTACTAAAAAGCCTCCATCTAAGTGTTCACTTTATATTGACATGACTTTGGAAATTATGAAGAAAAGTAAGTAAAGAAAATGCAGATTGCAGTCAGCGCGTAAGAGCCACAGTCGGTGTCTTCATTGGCTCTAGTCTGGAATATCGGCATTGCTGTTTTGTGGTTCAGCCACAAAAGCATTGGTTACAACAACAGGAAAACTGTCTGTTAGGGTTTGGTTGGCTGGTTTTTAATTTTGTTTTGTTTTTTTTCCCAGAACAAGGAGAGGGGCCATAATAATGTTACAAAAGAGGAACTGGAATCTTGCATGATTAACCAGGTAACATTTGTTCTGTTCCGCACCTACAGGAGTATCACTGGCTTGGGTTTATAAGGGAAGATTGGGAGGAAAACTTGGCTTTACTGTCTGCAGTGGCATCTTGGTTCTGTAAATTTGGGAAATGGTGAAATACAAACTGCTCCCCAGAAATATCGGGACCTGCTGCTTGTATTCTTCTGCATCCTTCCCAGTTGTGGATCTTGGGAAGGTCTCCCTTTTTCCATGACATAGTTTGCTAGAGAGGGGCCCACGTGATGGATCATTACTACATGCAGAAGTTTACAAATAACAACACACCACCTTTGTTTTTTCTGAAGTTGTAATATTACGGCTTAAAACTGATCAAGGGGTTGGTTAAAATTTGACTGACTAAATGTTAATAACAGGCAGCATGAGGAAACTGAGATGCAGCTGATAAACCTCTGAAGTCCTGTTCACCTTCAACTGAGGTGGTCTTGCTCTTGCCAGTCACAGATCTTAACACGCGACAATAGCAGAAAACAGAGTATTTAATCTCTTCGTTGAGATAAACGTTAGAAATTAAGAACCTGCTGGTACCAGCCTGATCTTTGGCACTTCCGCAGTGATTCACACCGGATTAGGGAACTTGTTTGGCTTTAAGAATGAGGAAGGGTTCTTCTAGGATTTGTTTTGCTTGTTACTTTTTAAGTCCTGTGATGTTGCTTACAGCATGGTCAGACAGAAGGCTGTGCTGATACAAACTAGAGGATGGCACATCATGACTTGAAAGAAGAATTTTATAGGATGACCAAAGGCTTGTAAAACCAATGATGGCTCTTCATCCAAGTTCAGCTAGCTAAACATTAGGATTCTTCTTTGAGTTAATTGTTTGAGATCTCTTTACAGTTGGGGGAAGGGACAGATTTGAGAGGGCAACTCCAACCTCCTGCTGCCTTTTGGGGGGGATCCTCCAGAATCCAGTTACAAATACTGGAGCTTTGACCCTGTATGGGGGGTACAAAACTAACAGTGTAAACGAAGTGTGTAAGCGGTGACACTGACTTGCAGGATAACAGAGAGGCATAAAGAGGATTTGTATCTTTAGAGTGGGCGGGTGGGGTTAGCCCAATCCTTTTATAAAATTCCAGATAGTCTGGAGTGTGTGTCTTCTGTCATGGTTCCTTCTCAGTGAGTCATCAGGAGTGCACAGGGTGTCTGGCTCGGGGCAGCCCTGGCCTCTGCGTGCAGAGCCCCCAGTGCCACAACCTGGGCACAGCCCCCCGCGGACGTGTGCCTGTGGTTTGGACAAAAAGGAGGCTGATTGTACCAAATGTTCAGCCTCCGTGTGGAGTGATACTGTGGTACAGTACAAATTGCCAAGTATTCAGTAGTATTAGTGATGTGTTTTAGGTGGTCGGGCAGTTTTTAGGGGACAACAAATGTATTTGTTTAAATGGGTAAGCGTAACAACTTGCGGTGCCTGATGGTTGAAGAGGAACCCGATGGGCGTGCTGTGAGAGGCAGCAGCTTGGATCCAGCCGTCCCGCTGGGCGTGGGTTTGTGTCCGGGTCATGGCGGGCGGCAGGGCCAGCAGCACCGCACACTGACTGCCCGCTCTCTGCTCTGCTTGCAGCCCCCCGGCTGCCCCGACTACGCCATGCTCTCCTTCATGGGCGGCTTCCACGGAAGGACCCTGGGTAAGCAAAGCACTGCCGGCAGCACCTCCTGCCCCTGTGCCTCCTCTCAGCCGCTGCAGTAAGCTGTCATCTCACTGTAGTTTCTGAAAAGTATTTTTTACCTCAAATAGTGCCAGTGGGGAAGCTGCAGGTTTATTGAAGGTTTGGCTTGGCAGCCCCACCAGTACTGAAACAGAATATTTGAGTGACAGTGGGAATTAATTTCATATTGTTTGAAAATTTATTTTCAGAAGGTCCCTTATTTTCATTCTGAATTGAAGGTTTCCTGCCTGTGGCAGTAAAAGTCTCCTGGGGTGAAATTACCACCATATACAAACGAGATGTCGCTCATTTTTGCCATGTTACATGGCTCGATCCCGGTTCTACACAGGTTACGCAGTGCGGTAATTCTGAGCTTTGCGGCCAGTTGTCTTTGGACAGGTGAAACCCATCTCGTCCGAGCAGCCTGTTCAGACTGGCAGGTTCTGTTCTTCTGGAGCAGTGCGTGTGGAAACTGAGGCTTAAAAGCTGGCGCAATCCACTTCAGCCTGGCTAAATCCAATTACCTGGGATTTCAGAAAACAAAGTAAAAAAGTAAAGCAATTAACAGAATTCTACAGTCCTAGTGTCAGGCAATTTTTCACCTCTTGGTAGCTTTTTTCCTGTATTGTTCCTGGTCAGGTATTATTTTATTTTAATTTTTGCTTTTCTGGGTTTAGGTTGCTTAGCTACAACTCACTCTAAAGCAATTCACAAATTGGACATTCCGTCGCTGGACTGGCCTATTGCTCCATTTCCAAGGCTGAAGTATCCTCTGGAAGACTTTGTGAAAGAGAATCAACAGGAAGAAGCCCGCTGTTTAGAGGAGGTAAAAACTTCACTGGCAGCTTTCTCTTGGTTTTGTTTTGAAATAATGAGCAGTGTTAGTAGGATTAGCTGCTTCTCACGAAAAGAATGTTTTCAGGGATTGGAACAGCATGTGATTAAAACAGCATTCACTGTTGTTTACGGTCAGAAGCTTGTCCCTGCCTTTCAGAAGAACAAGCAGCTTACTGTAAATTACAGAGGTCTGCATGCATCACACCGAAGTGAAATTTCACATGCAGTCCATTATATCACAGTGAACTTGTCTGCCACGTCTTGCAAAGGGACCTGGACTAAGAGGAGCACAGTGTGTATAATCCTCTGCAAGGAGAACCTGCAACAGCGTCTCAGGTTTTTAGCTTTTCTGTGGTAGCCTCATGGCGTAAAGCTCCGATCCTGCTTACGGCCGTGGGGAGGGAGTGGGCAGGGACTGGAAGGAGAAAGGAGCAGTGGGCAGAACAGTGAGGGGAGGCCAACTGCCCCCAGGTACCAGAATCTCGGCATTCCCTGCCGGCCTCCCTGGGATCCAGGATCTCTCACGAGCAGGGCGTGGGGGGCAAGGCAAAGTGTGCCAGGAACCGAAAAGGCGTGCGGTCGGGGGCCGAGGAGAGCACAGCAGCCCTCTGCATCGAAGCGACCTGCCCCAACCTGCCTCACTCCAGAGCAAACAACAAGCACAGAAAACTGCTGCTCTGTGTTTGCTCCGCCAGAGCTTGGGGCGGGGGGGAATTGTGATGCAAAAAATCAACCCACAAATTAATCTGATTAATTTTAAAGTATCTGAAGTGGGTGACTAGAAAAGGCACATTTTCCACATTACCTTTTTTAATACATTAGCTGAGTTTTGTTTTCTGACACAAAATCTGTTTTCTTCCGAACCGCTTAGGTGGAACGGCAGCAATGTCGTAGCGTGCTGCCGTGGTCTCCACCGTACTGTCAGCTGGAATTGGCTACAGCGTTCACAGCACTGCAGACAAACTTACAGCTGGTTACAATGAGTTTAGGATATGACTGAGGAACAAGAGGGTGGTGTTAAATCCTGAAGGAACTACTTGTTAATTCCTGACACCTTTATAGCCAGGAATGTCTGTGACAAGTTGAAGTTCTGTTGCCGAGATCTTATCTTTCTGGGAGGAAATGGGCAAATGTCCTGAAAGGAGAATGTACCTTAAATGTCTGATTTACAGGTGGAAGATCTGATTGTAAAGTACAGGAAAAAGAAGAAGATTGTGGCTGGAATCATTATAGAACCGATACAGTCAGAGGGTGGGGACAATCACGCATCAGATGACTTCTTCAGAAAGCTACGAGATATTGCCCGAAAGGTAATGAGATACTGTTGGCTCAGTGGTGGCTGAACGTGCAGACACTTCTGGTGCCTCCAGAGGCCTCCTCTGCCCAGGCGCTGGCGAAGCTTCACAGGCCGCCTGCCTCGCAGGGGGGTAGTTACATACCTGCCTCCCTCAGAGGCTTGGACAATGCCACCCAGGCTCCTCCCAGATGACTTCAGGTATCCTCTAGGAATGTTCAAGACTATATAAAAAATTGGCTAGATAATATAAAAACATTTACTTTGTTTGTGAATTTAGGTAGAAAATAAATTTCTACCTTTCTGAAAAAACAGCTGGATTTTTAATTGTGAAACCCCGTGCCCAGCGGGTGGCGTTGGTGTGGGGGATTGAGGGGGGATTTGGAGCAGTGACAGGAGAGGAAGGCGGGCTGTTAAACTGGCCTGTGTGCGTCAGTTCCCTAAGGGAGGTATTTTTGTTTTGGAAACACGGACTCACGCTCCCTGCTCTCTGCATCCCATCTCCGCAGCACGGCTGTGCGTTCTTGGTGGACGAGGTGCAGACGGGAGGCGGCTGCACAGGAAAATTCTGGGCACATGAACACTGGGGCCTGGATGACCCAGCTGACGTGGTGACCTTCAGTAAGAAGATGATGACGGGAGGATTCTTCCACAAAGATGAGTTCAGGCCAAACGCTGTAAGATTTTCAGTGAAACTTGGACTCTGCCAGTTGGTGGCCGGTTCGTAACCACGGTGTCTGTGGAAGAGATGCTTTCCATTGGGAGCGCAGGTGCAGCTAGCTGGAGCTGCTGTTCCACAGATCCTTGCTCTGGGCTTACGCAAAAGCTGTTGTCGCTTCTTCCCTTCTATTCCAGTTGCTGTCGGTCACAGGGGTTGTGAAGGTGGTGGGAGGGGGTGGAGAACTAATGAACTGACGGGACAAAATCCAACCACAAACTGACACCTGTCTGCAGGGCAGCGTGGGATCTTCAGAGCATGTATGTCAGCATTACGGATTCTGTCAGCAAGACTTCCCCTTTGCACTAACGACATTTTAGATGTAATTAAAAAAAAAAATTAAGGGGGAAGAACATACAGCTTGAATGTAAGACCCATATAGGTGGTGCTGATTGCTGTGTCATCTACAGCCGTGTTTCAGTGTGTGTCAGCAGCGAGACAGAGCGCAGTAAGTCTGTAGCATAAAGCAGTTGCCCTTTGTTCGGGCTGTTTTGCTCTTACAACGAAGAAGAGGGGTCAGTGTGATTAGTGCGCGCCTTTCCGTAGGCCAGATTTTGCAGTACCAGTTGGATGGCTTGCTTTCCTGTATCGCTGTGACTCACCTGCTCACGTGTTCTACCACTTTCTCTCCGCCCTTTCCCAGCCCTATCGGATTTTTAATACCTGGCTTGGAGACCCATCCAAGAACCTTATGCTTGCTGAAGTCATTAAGGTTATTAAAAGAGAAGACCTTCTAAACAACGCAACCCACGCCGGGAAAGCCCTGCTGACCGGGCTGCTGGATTTACAGGTAACCACTGGAGGATCAGAGATAAGAAGTTTGCTGATCAGGTAGGATCTGACCTAATAGAGTTTAAACACTGGGACTGAGGAACTCCAGCTGAGAACTAGACCGTAACCACAGCCTGTGGGTTTGGTCACTTCAGTGCGAGCCTGAGTAACTTTGTCTCAGTTTGAACTAAAGTATGACTTAAGGATGCTGGGTTTATATAGCTTCATCCAAAATCAAGGGTGACCCCAAAATACCTGAAGGTACAAACCTGCAGCTAATTAACTTAATTTGCCGGAAGTCTCCGTTATCACAAGCAGGTAGTGTTTCATTGTCCCAAAAGGGGTTTTTTTAAGGGGAAGTGCCTTTATATTTTGTTACAATTCCATTGGGCTGTTGAAACAAGAAGAGCGTAGCTTTCCCTCCCAGGACTAAGGGAAATCCCTTCACAGCTTCAACTGCGGAGCCTCACATGAGAGGGGAGAGCAGCCCGGCATTTCAGGGCAGGCTTGTGGCGTGAGACCGGCTGGTTCCTAGCCCTATTCCACATCATTTATGCTGAGGTTTTCCTGGAGCGTTTTAGATGCTGCATGACGTTACAGCGCTCACTTCAGCAGGCTCCAAGTATGGTCTTACTTGGCCCAGCTCAGGGTGTGAATTCCCTCTCCCTTCCCGCTCAGACGTCTATGGGCTGTGCATGGAGGGAACCTGCCTGCTGCAGGGCCACCCAGACCCTGATCGGACGCGGGGCTGGGCAACAGGCCCAGCCTGGGCAGTTGTGCCACTCACTGGAGGCAGCCAGGTTTCCTGGCAGCACGGGGCAGCGCCGGGTGTACCAACCTCCCCTCCTCTCTTGGCAGGCTCGCTACCCCCATCTTATCAGCAGAGTGAGAGGAAGAGGGACGTTCTGCTCGTTTGACACTCCAAATGATGCAACTAGAAACAAGTTAATTACAATAGCCAGAAACAAAGGTAAGGACGTTTGTGTGTGGATTGGCTTCAAATGACAAACGGTAGCACACGTAATGCTCTAAATTTTCCTTTTGTACGGTGTGTGTGTACTACACGATCTGAGGAGAGAAGTGAATTTATGAACAAAGCTGTATTTAGACTTTTCTGGAAATACTTGTATTTTCAGAGACACCAGACCAAGCTGTTGCATGGTGTGCAATAATACCTTTCTCCATAGGTCTGTTACTGGAAGAGACCTACACAGGGCATGGGGTTTTGCGTCATCATTTTAATATTCCTCTGCAGTGACCTAAGGTGCGCTAAGCACGGCTTACTTCTAGAAACAGGTCAGGGAAATGAGAAGGAAGGGACTGTAACTGTCACTCAGGAAAAAAACCTATGAATAATGAAATGTAATGAGATGCCTAAAATGGGCCCAGATCTGCAACTCCATCCTGCTGGTCCTGCAAGGTAAGCTCAGCTCATGGTACAGATTTTTGTGGCCCACAAACATTTCAAAGAATCGATTGATTTTGGGGGAAAAAAAATCCCGTGCATTTAAAGTACTGCAGCAGGAAGTTTGCCAGCATGGAGCTATTTTAACTTTATGTAATTAAAACCAAAGTAGTTTCAAAACAAGATTGCAAAGAAACCTACCAGGTCTTGTTCTGGCATTGAGGTACTTAACCCGTGCAGCGCTGCAGCCTTCAAGTCCTAGGTGCTGCAGGAGCTCCGCGCTGGCTGGAGTCTTTCCCCTGACGCTGGGTCAGTCCCAACGTTCCAAGCACTTCGCAGAACAGCTACAAGCCCCCATGGTGGTGGCTGGAGGTGCTGTCAGCCTGAGGCCCCAGGCACCACTGACGACATGGTGCATCTGTGGGGTTAGCAGGGATCTGGGGAGCCTCTGTTGGCCCTCTGCAGTGAGAGGAACCTCATTCGGAGATCTGCTTTTTCTGGGTATTTGGCAAAGATGGAAATGACTAGAGGCCCTACCCTATTCTCGTTGCAGGCGTTGTGCTGGGAGGCTGCGGCGACAGATCGATTCGTTTCCGTCCAACACTGATCTTCAAGGACCATCACGCGCACCTCTTCCTGAACATTTTCAGTGACATCTTAGCAAACTTCAAGTAAAAAGCCGTTTCCTCGCACTGAACAGCTGATTATGAAATTAGTTTGCATTAATTCATGTCTTCTCTACTTACAAGATAAGTGTAAAGTCATAAACTAAGGTTTGTGTTCTGTCTGTAGTCCTGCCCCAGGCCAGCTGCTCCACACAAACTCGACACAGGCAGAGCATCGGTACTGGTCACCAGCAGGTGCACGCAGCTGTCCCACGCGGTGCATTTGCACAAGCTGTGGCCCCCATCTCCGGCTTGGGTCATGCCAAAGGCAGAGTCCTCTCGACATTCAGGGCCCAACTAGTTGATTGGCAAATAGGATCTGGCACAGCCCCTGCTCCCGGGTAACCGTCCAGCACATTTACTCCTGGGTCCAGGTGTGGCCTAACACAGCCACGTGCCTGCCCCACAGCAAGTGCCATTCTCCAATGGTAGCTGGAATGAAATAGGTGTTTCACGGAAAGCTCTGCTTTCCACCACTGCCAAGTACGGTATTTTACAGAATCATTTCCAGCCTCGCTCCCCCGAATCCAGCCACCCGCCACCCAGCTGGGTCAGGACGCCACCAGCTGCTCTCTGCCCAGCCTTTGGCCTACACGTTCTGCTGCAGCCGCCGCGCGTGCGGCGCTGTAAGTGGAACGGAAGTACTTTGTTCCTCATCCTGGATTTTAAAGCTTTTGCCTTCTTACAATCAGACTTGTACAGAGAAAACTATACCCTGAAGTAGGTAACCTGACAAAGCTTAGGGAATCATGTGAAGCACATTATTTCCACCTCTGTCCGCAATCTAGAACGATTTCAGAGTATTAATAGCCATTAATTTCCTATTGTAAGTTCTACAGGAACACTTGAGGTGTTCTGTAAAACTACAGCAGAGTTGCCTGACCTTAGCCATGACCTGACATCAGAGCCACTACAGCGAAGGCCTAGTCCTAACTGCACAAAGGCAAAGCAATTCTATCTGTGTTCTGTTGGTTAATTCTGTTACTGATACTTCAGAGATCTTCTGGAAAGCCACAGGATCAGAAAGTGTCAACAGTTCATTAATTTGTTTCTCTCTGTTGTTCTGGACGTCTCTTGGCTCTGTGCTCTTTGCCGATGGCTTCAGGCCGGCCTGACCGGGGCCCGGTGCCTTTCGTCCTTTCCCGTGGCTAGCAAGCACCTGGGTTTCGCTTACCGAGTTTAACTTTGTGCTGTGCACCACAAACCAGGGACCACGGCGGGCTTTCCGGCTGCCCTACTAGGATCTGACCACAATTTTTAAGTAACAAGAGACAGCCATTAAATGATTTACAGGTTTAACACAGCTGTGGAAAGGTGAAAGGTCTCTTACCTGCTTTGAGAAGTGTTGACCATGGTTCCCCCATTTTATTTTTTGAGTGCTGGTACTGGGCGACTCAAGTACGCTACTTCTGCTCGCTTACAAATAACGGGATTTCTGTAAACCTCTCTGCAGAAACCAAAATTTTGGTACCAGCTGGTCAGAGCCTGAGCAGGTGTTTGAACAGAGGTTGGAAAAATCTGGGGGAAGGACCGGTGACTTGGTGGTCCACAAAACCTCACCATCATCGCTGTCCTCGAACGCGCATTGTCAGCACGAGGAAAGTCAAACCGAGCACTGCATTTGACAGCATTTTGGGAATTAGTTCGTTCAACATATCAGTGCAGTAGTTTTAGTAAGTGTCTCTAGCAAGTCTTGTACTTTTACAGAAGCAGAGGTCGAGTAATTTGAAGTCTTAGCACATCTTCACTTTTATTATAAATACTCTAGGTGTTTTTATAATTTTTACTGACACTCAGTAACTGTATAATTGTGTACAACACGTTGATGAAATCATGTTAGAGAGTACATAAAAGCACTGCAGCTGAGCATATGAAGTTAATATTGTTTACAGCATACTGTGGACAGTGCCAAATAAATGTTGAAACAAATACTTAACTACACTTCATGGTGTAACTAGTAACTGTACACAGACTCATGAAAAATGACATCTCACGTGTAATCAATATTCTTAAATAAAATATTTATAATTGAACTTCTCACGGGATTTTTATTTTACACCCTATACCTGCCTAAACCGACCCACGAGCACATATTAAATGTGTTCTCAGGAGGTCAAGCCTCCCCAAACCAGGCTGTACGCATACAGGGCAGGTATTTTGCTGCCGTGGTGTTTAAGCTGAGGAACATTTCTGATACTGCTGCACCGCACAGTATCAGCCAAAATTTAAAATAGTGGGGCCCCCATTAGGAAAAGTTCAACACGAATGAACAGTGCAGCAGGGTTAGGCTGCGCACGTACGTGGCAGCTCTACTCACCGCTCAGCCGCTCCACCCAGAGACGGAGGTTGATACGTGCAAGGAAGACACGGCAAAGAGCACTCCAGATTTCTCTGTCGGGGAGGGTCAGTTTATTTGCCACTGTTCCAAGTAACAGCTAGAAGAGCAGTGTAGGGAGTTAGTGTCCTGACACTTTAAATAAAGTTGTACATGTTACAGCTGATCAGGTTTGACTCTTTCTCGGGTTTAAAATCCTGCTCCTCGTTCCTGCTGAGGTTTTGGGGCTGGAAAAGTAGGAATCACACTAATGCCAGAGAATAAGAACACAGCCCTTCACAGATACGGGTGCTGAGGTGATCGACCCTAAAAGTTCAACAGAACACAAGCACGCAAGTTCCCAGCCTTGGTTCAACGTGGCTTTCAGGGGTGCCACCTTTTTTCCTTTTAATAAGCCCAGACTGGGGGAGTAGGGAGGGGAAAGTTAGATGTGAAAATAAGCCCAAAGCGGTGACCACATCAAGGGATACAGTGGCCTGTTTCCAGGCCACACGGTAACCTCCACAGAAGACAGCTAATTCACACAGTCTAACATAATTTTAGTAACTTTTACTGAAGTTTGTGCAACTCAAGTGTTACAGCATTGACTAAATGTCATTCATTTAGATGTAATTAACACAAACATGAATATAGGCAGAGAAGGACAAGTAGTTCCAAATTAAAAACATCATTAGGCTCCAAACCGAACAGAGGGTCAGACTGCCCCGTAACTCGCAGCAGCATCATTTGGGTGTGGTTTGCCTTTATTCCAACGGAAAAGCAATTTCTACACGATGCTCCCGACAGTCTGTCCCAGTCTGTAACGCGCCCTGACAGCCAGCTGCCCACGTGTTTCGCCCAGTTACACTCAGAGCCAGGCAGGGAGCCCCGCACGCCTGACACACCGTGCCATACCGCCCTGTCCACTTACACACTCATGTCAATGAAATGGAGGTCTCTCTGGCCTCCAGCAATACTTATCGTATCTATGAGACAAGTTTTCATTTCAAGAGACTTCCCAGCCCAACTAAAATTCGCTAAAAGAAACAAATTTAAAGTGAGGATGCTCTGGCAGTTCCCGCATCTGACTCTGTTCCTGTTCCCAAGGAAAGGAGAGGCCAGCCCAGAGGCTGCCGAGAGAGGCCAGCCGGGGCGGCACCGGTAACTCGGCCGCCTCCGGCACATTCCAGGAGGGACAGTTTAGACTTAGAGCTGCTGGTGACAGTGCACCACGCACGTCACTGTATCTAACACAGCGGAGACGCTGCTCATACCTTACACAAGTTGCAAAGATCCAGGGGGCTGCTCTTTACCATTTCTACTTTCTACACCGAGTGCACTTACCAGCAGGCTCTGCAGGGGGAAATGACAGAAGTATGTCAGTTCGGTAATCAGACTTCACAGCATGAGCACAATGAACACGCAACAAAGAAAATCATTGGTAATTAGCTGCTGTATCACTTAAATTCTCCAAATATTTGAGTAAACCTCTGTCTGTCTACAATCTGTCCATACTTAACTGTAAAGTATAAAATATCTGTACTGTTACAGCGTTTGAACTGGAGGAGCAGCTCCCCCTTGCTGTCTCCAACTTCATCCAAAGTCATCACTGTCTCTATGGGGCAGTAAAGGTCATTCCGTCGTCCCCAAAACGTCAAGTGGGCCACTCTGACAGTACGGCCCGTTTCATTTAAGTAGATTAATCCAATAATTCGTCTGAAAAAGTAGCTCATGCCATATAACATGGCACCAGCAAAGAGCGCAATGCCCGTTGTGTACATGAGGATATTCTGAGAAACCTGGTCTTGCAGATAGAGGTAGCAGATGGGAGGCAGCATGACCACGGTGGTGGCAGTCTGTAACAGCTTCAGTCTGGACAGCACCCTGCAGTACTTAATCCCCGGAAACCTGTAAACCAGTCGGAACTCCTCCCTTTTCCCATCCACAGCCTTCTGATGGACCACAGCAGCAGGGGCCGAATGGCGCAGACACGCTGATGGCTCTCGCTGTCTCCCAGGATAACCACCGACACCATTAACTCGCCGGGTCTGTGACTGCAAACGCGCCCACGTACCAAAACACAAGGGTGGGCGAGCATCTTCCTTTCTCCACGACCTTGCCCAGGGCTCACTTCGTAGCCATCTCCCAAAAGATGGTGCCACACAGAGGTTGCTCCTGACTCTGCAGAGCCTGGCCTGCAAGGAAACATTCCCACAGGTCACCATTTGAGTTGTCTCTGTAGCGCAGTGACACTGAGCTCCGCACCCGCTCCTCAGGCCCTGAACACGGCAAGCGTGAGCCCCCCCTGCTCACCGTAACCTCACCCTTAAAACCGGTTACATGAGGAAACTGGTGTTTGGGCTGGCACCCCTCCCCGCAGAGGAAGGGGGAAGATACCACAGCAGATAGCTCGGACCCAACCTCACGGCACCCCCGGCCTCGCTTTTTTTGAGCGGCGCCCAGGTGAAAGCA
>VWZZ01004552.1:114008-159020 GCA_013399095.1 Psophia crepitans | reverse complement strand
AATCACGGCGGAGATGGCCGCGTTCCTGCAGAAGCTGCGTCAGAAGGTGAAAGTCGGAGTCGTGGGCGGTTCGGATTTTGAGAAGATTAAGGAGCAGCTGGGCGATGACGGTAAGGAGGGCGGCTGATGCAATCCCGGGGGGCTGTGGCGGTGAGCGGGAGGCTGAGCCCTCGGCCTCTGCCCCTCCCTGGCTTTTAACTTCCTGCCTGGTTTTGCGCTGCTGCGCTCGGCCCACGCGGGGCCGCGGGCAGGCGCGAGGGGCGCAGCCTGTGTGGGTGCCGGGGGCCCCAGGACGCCACCTCGTCCCGCGCAGCGGTGAGACCCTCACGGCTCCGGGCCGCCCGCTGCGGGCCACCGCCGCGTACACCGGTGGTGGTGGGTGTGCGCCAGCCAGGCCGCGTGCCGGCTGTTCGCACTACGTGAGGTGTTCCGGCACTCCCTTACATTTAACGCAGAGACACGTATTTGCAGGAGAGGAGGAGCCTTTAACCAAAAATACAGTTTTTAATAATTGAACGTGATTTGAGGAGTGTGCTAGAGAGAAATGGGTTTGATCTTGCGCGGTTATGCTGCTGAATTTATGATCTAAGGTTTGCTGCATTGTAACCTGTTTAATGTGTAAGCCAATTCTGCATTAAACCTACAGGGGAAATGATAAGTTACTGTCAATTTGTTTGGTTGTAGTGGTTGAAAAATTTGACTACGTTTTTCCAGAGAACGGGCTTGTAGCATACAAAGATGGGAAATTCTTGAGCAAGCAGGTAAGTGTGAAACTTCCAGTAAAGAGAAATGTTCTAAACCAGACCTTGCCTTGTTGCTGCAGCAGAGCCCTCTGTCATCACCCCTCGGACTAAGGCCAGGATTGCTGCCACGTTCATGTGTTACTCCTGCAACAGATCATTCATTTGGTGCTGACCGCGTAACCACAAACTGCACCTTAAGCTTTATTCTTTGGGGTATTCTCAAAACCAAAAGCTGTTGGAGTCTGGAGCGCCTGACCGAATGGGAACACCGAAACCCTGAACAGCATTTCCCTCAGCTCGTGCGCAGGAAAGGTGGCCCAGCCCTCGGCGCCTGCAGGTCCGATGGAATATGGCATTTCGTGCCGATGTCTGTGGGGCCTTGGGGTTCAGAAAGTTTCTTGTAGATCTTTGGTAGCTGCTTTTTAGTATTAATTCAGAGTGCACGTTCTGGTACGTTGCATAAGCTAGAAGGTAAATACACCCAACACAAACATACAACTGATTCTAGATATCCTAATCACCTTCATTGGCTCAACATAAGTAATGGAGATGAAAAATTTAAAAGAGATCCTGCCTGAAATTGCTGACTTGAGCAGTGGTTTCCCGTTTACTGCAGTAACGATCCCCATTACTTCCTGCTTGGCTACAGTAAACAGTAACTGCAATGTTTGCTTAGACCTGCTGTCTTGGCCCTCACTGTTTCCTTCTAAAGCAGGTACTAGTAGGGAGCATGTTAGATGAGAGTTTGGTATTATGGTTTGTAAACAAAAAGACAGATGAGAGCCTTTAGTTAGTACCGTGTGTGTGTCAGCTGAGCGTTACTTACTTCAGGCGTGTTTTCTTGTGGCATTAACTGTGCCCAATCATCTGTGTTTTCCATGGGAGTTGTTTTTAGAATGTCATATTCTGGGGCCTTGGTTGAATGGTGTTTGTTTTGTTAGAACATTCAGGGTCACCTGGGTGAGGACATTCTTCAAGATCTAATCAACTACTGCCTGAGTTACATTGCGAAGATTAAACTGCCGAAGAAAAGGTACATGCATACGCACAACTCGGTGTCACCGTATCCTCTGTTAGTGTTGAGCATCTGGCTGTAAAGCAGGCTGTGCAGCAAAAAGTGAGTGGTGTCTGGTTTAGGAACACTGCGTGTGTGAGCCTGAGCTCAATCCGTGCATACAGAGGCAAGCTCCCAGCTGGAACACAGGATTTGAAATACTGATCGAGCATTTTTATTTAAGAGGGAAGGAAGTAGTTAGTTCTGAAGCGGGAGCGTTCCCTTGACATGTTTGGAATTCAGCAGCATAACGTTTTCCAGAGGTTAGAAGCGTGCAGCAATATACGTTCCACGTGACAAGTGAGGGTGCAGCTGCTCAAGACACTAATGCAGGAGAGGAAGGGCCATTAAGCAAAAATACAGGTTTTAAACAACTGAAAGACTTCATGCAGTTCGATGCGGACCAAACGTGAGGCTAGCTAGGAGCGCCGCCAAGGTTGCTCCAGATCTTGCTGCTTTACCCCCAAGCTGCCAGACTGGCCTCTCAGGGTCTGAGAACTGGGTTGACAGGATGCTCCCGTCATACTTCTAAAACCAAACCATACTTCTGAAATCAGTAAGGATGATGTTGAGGTTGCCAGATTCAAAGGAAAGTACAAAAATCTCCTTGATGCCAGAGGTATTGGTTCCTGTGTGTTAGGTTTTGCGCATGCAGTGAGAGGCTGAAGGAGACACCCAATTCCCATTGTTTTCAGCATTAAATGAGTGTTCTTTGTGGTATTTGTTATTATGAGCAATCTTTCATCTATGTTCTGTCTCGTTAATCAATTCTTTTTCAGGGGCACTTTTATTGAGTTCCGAAATGGGATGTTAAATGTGTCCCCCATTGGAAGAAGCTGCAGCCAGGAAGAACGAGTTGAGTTCTATGAACTTGATAAAGTGAGTTACAGCTCTTGAAAAATATCCAACTCTTCTGGAAGAGGCAGTTATGGCCAGGTTATGATTTTTAAAAAGCTTTTATACTTTGTGTCATTTTTTTCATTTTAATCCTTTCCATGTAGTTTAACTAACAACTTAGTTCTGATTTCAGGGATAGGGGTTTTTGTTGGAATAGGTAACAACAATTACTTGCAGAAGGGATGGTTTTGTTTCTTCTAACCCTGCGTCCAGAGTACTGAACAGCCTACCTCTACCACAGGGTTCCTGAAAAACCCTGTCATAGATAAAACCATACTGGAGTGCTCTGTAGTATACCAGCCTCTGTCCATTGACATCAATAAAACTGTTCCTTTTCTTGTCGACTCTTTAAAGCCTTTCAAAGCAGAATTTAAAAGCTGAGGTCAAACTATTCACCATTTATTTTCCTTTGTACTGAATTAAAAGTGCAAGGCTGAACTGAATCTGAGCCACGATATCGGTGTTCTGTTCCCTGCTACACCACAACTACTGTTTCTGACCCGATACAAACCCTGAAATCTAATTCCTCAAAGGAGTCTCTGCCTGTGACTCAGTTAATGGATGCTGAAAGATATCTAAGCCCAAGGCATTCTGAAAATACCCTTTTTTTTGAAGTATATGGCATCAGAAGCTTAGTACCAGTTTTGAGACTCTATGTGCCTCAGTCTCCCCCTTTGTAAAACTGAATTTTACTGGGAGTTGAAGCGTACTTCCTTAGCATTCTAGGATTTCTCAGATAGAACAGCAAATATCACAGCATGGCTGTGAAGGTTCGCTCTCACTTTTTACAAGTCGGTAACAGATGAAAGTGGAAATATTCTGAGCATACTTGCAGTAATAATAAATGTAGCCATATTATACTAGTCCTGGTACTCAGACCTTTGGATGTTTTGGGGGTTATCTTTTTATTGCTGAATTAACATAGCATGTAACTGATGGTCAGTTTTGTTTGTGTTTGGTTTTTTTACAGAAGGAACATATAAGAGAGAAATTTGTAGCTGATTTACGAAGAGAATTTGCAGGAAAAGGCCTCACGTTTTCCATAGGTATCACATTAAAAGAATTTCATTTAAAGCATTGTTTAAGTTTCACTTAAGTAATATCCTCTTATGGCTAGGACATAGGATATGTCAGTTGTGTGACAGTTATCTCTCTGGGGGCGATTGCAGGCATAGCATGCAAGACTAAGTCTAGGCTTTCATTTGGTACCTTTTAATTGAAATCCATCAACAGAACTTTTTGCGTGTCGTCAGTTCATTGTCTTTTAATGTCAGGTGTATGACTGCTTCTGCTCGTTTTGAAACATATTATGTGCTTCTGATTAGTCAGAGTTGTTTGTGTGAGTCAATTTTGATCAGAAATACTACATCAGTACTGTTCAGTAGCCCTTGGTTCTTCAGTTCTGTAGCTGCATTGTGTGGGAGGAAGGGAAGAACATCCAAAAGCAAGTACAAGTTTAAACAGAAAAGTGATAACAAAGGGGAATTAATGCCTATTCTGTTCCCTTTCCCCCAATATGTTATCACATTCTGGCCTTTTATAATTTTTCAGAATTATAAAAAGTACAGTTGCCATTAGTGCTGTGGTACCGAAACACTAAGGCAGAAATGAACCGCAATATAGCTCCTAAAGCACGTTGTAAATACCCTTTTTGTCATCCGCTTCAACTGGGAATCACGCTTTTATGTACTGATAAAGCCCAAGGATTTGGCACTGAGCAGCTGCTGTCCTGATAGGCTGTGTTAAAAAGGTTGACTTTCTTCTTTTTGTATTCTGAAAGCTTTAGCAAGTCTTTTGCAAAAGACTTTATGGCTGTAAATACACCAGTGGCTGTGTTCACTCGTGTAGTTTCTTTCTAAAAGTAAAAAGATTAAGTGTAATTTTTTAAAAAATGTTCAGTTTGTTGGACAGCAGTTGGTGCTTGGGAACATGGTAAGACTTTGATACTTATTTAACAGGTACAGAATAATCTCTAAATCCCAGCTGTAGTAACTGATGTCCTGTAAAACACTTTTTCTGCTTGGAAGACTTAACTCCAGAGTTTCATAACATTTGTGTGACTTCTGGAAAGCACCCTCTACCAAAAATCTTACCTGCTTTAGTTTTTCCTCACCTACTCTTCACTCAGAAATATGTTCTTATAATAAAACAAACTTTGCTTGGTCCGTGTCTGTCCCAGGAGGCCAGATAAGCTTCGATGTGTTCCCAGATGGCTGGGATAAGAGGTACTGCTTAGGACTCATTGCCGACGATGGATACGAGACTGTTTATTTCTTTGGAGATAAGACTATGCCAGTGAGTATACTGTTTTGTATATAGTTCCAGAGCTGCTGTTTTAAACCACTAGCACTGTAGGTTCTAACCAATTGCCTTATGCCTGACAAGAACTGAAATCAGAATATAAATGTCAAAATGTGTGGCTGCAATAATTGGCTGTGCATTAATGGTCAGCATAATGGGGGGAGATTGCTGTGAGCATAGATTTTTTCTCTTCTTTTTCCTGAAGCGAATGCAGTGTTCTTGACAGACTTAATATTGGAATATGTTTTTAAATTGAACTTCTAGAATTATGTTAAAAACCTAGGTGACATGGCTATATAAAACTCATTAGCCTGTTTGGTTAGTGTAGATAGATGCTTCTTGTTGGCTGGTGATTATTAAACGTATTTATTTTCCACTGAATTTAATAGTGTTCCTTTGCTAACCACTCTGTCTCCGCATGGAGGAACTGGAATCACTTATAATCCCTGTCCCTAGTCATTGGGGAGAGCTAACCAACCACAGAGCAATTCAGAGGCTTTTGAAAACACTGAGCAGAGACCTGACTAGAGCTAGCGAGGGCAACAGCAAGCACAGGGACGTGGAGGAAACTAAGGCTGGCTGAGTGTGGCCAAGGGACAGTGTCAGGCTAAGTTTTATTAGAAAAGACTTTGTTTTGTAAGAGCTTACAGTTTTCTAACTATAAGTTACAAAGAACTTTATAGTTTTATAAATCTTAAAGGCCAAGTTTTATAAGGAAAAGACAAGCTTTAAATGACAGGAGGTTTTATCTCACTTGACACCAGCTGCAAAAGCAATCACCTTTCCCTCTGGCACAGAGTTTATGGGCAGTCGATTTTAAACCCTATAACTGGCAGCGCAGCATTTTCAGAGTTTTGAAGCAGCAGGAGTTGCTGCTGACTCAGTGGAAAGCAGTGTGGCAAACAACGGACAGAAATTAGGTACTGCTTCCTTTAGTGCATGAAGCTGCGGCTCTCGGGGATCTCTGCTCAGGCAGGGTGGCAGGGCCCTTGTTCGCGGAGCCAGCTGTGAAAGGATCTTTTCACGGCTCTCCTGTGATTAGAGACCAGTTACAAATGTGTCGTCAGACCAGTAGCTAGCAAGGCCAAAACACAACTGCAGTGGCGAGGGATCAACAGTGATAACAATGATTTAACTAAAAGCAAAGGAAAGCAAGCTGGAAGGACAAGGCTAGTGCAGCTGAGTTACAAATACCATGCGCTGGTGTAGCGTTCAGTAACAAGCTTTGCACCTGAGTACTAAGCAGCAAGCAATTTTTAAAAGTCAATACTGGGTTGCTATACCCAACGAAAAACATGCCTAAACTTATACGGAGAGCTCTACTCTTCATTCCCAATTCTAACATGCAGGTCAGGAAGTTCTCACAGGAGTGTCTGTGGTGGCCAGCAGATGTTTCAGCACAGGTGTGCTAAAAAAACCCCCCATGTTATGCAAAAAAATCTCAAAATGGTGGTTTCCAGTGTTACAGCTTTCTGGAGGCCATCCCAGACATGGCTTATGTTTTCTCCCTTCTCTTCAGAATTTCCTTTACGTGTCACTTTTCCACCCCAAGCCTGTGACTATACATTAAGCTAAATAACATTAAATCCTCTTCTGCTGTTCTCCTCTTCTGTTTTCAGGGCGGGAATGACTATGAAATTTTCACAGACTCCAGAACAGAAGGCCACAGTGTCACATCCCCACAGGACACAAGAAGAATCTGCGAAGAGCTATTTTTTAAGTGAAAGACTTTTAGAATTCACACTTAGAAAACGGTTAAGATACGTAGCTTAAGAACTCAAAACACCTTCCGTCATTCTGTGTTGGTTTTTTGTATTTGGCCAGTCATTGCAGAGGGGAAGCTGCTATTTAAACAATGAACATTTCAGAGGTTTTTTATATACTCCATTATGCTATGAAGACATGAATTGTAAGGCAGTTAGGATTTTCTTCTTTAAAACTGGCAGATGAGTAAGACAGGTTTTATCTCTTTCTGGGGGTGGGAAGGTAGAATTGAGCCAGAAGCCCCTGACCTCACACATGTTCCACTGCACGGTCAGAAGGTGCCTCAAGCCCACCACCCCTGGGAATGCTGGACCAGCTGGTGCTAAAGTTACCTCCTCAGTACAGGTGCAGTGCCAATGCACAGTACAGTTCATGGTACCTACACTTTTTATAGACTGTTTTTAGATCTAAAAAATAAAAATTAAAAAATTGATTAAAACAACTTTAGCATAGTAGCAAAATCACATTTTTGATTTTCCTGGTAAGACATGAAGGGTAGAGAACATTTTAATGCTTAGAAAAATGTTTCTATTAAAATTCAAGTTGAAGCATGACAATCATGTAACTGTTTATACTACTTTTCTCATCTTGTGTATGAACGGTTTAATTTAGTAAAGAGTAAAATCTATTTCAGTTGTCATTTTGGCAAATAAAATACATGAAGCAGACCTGTTGTATGCTACCTGTTTGTACCAAGAAATGATAGTCTTGAATGTTTCCAATTCCAAGTGATACCTTATGCAGTAAGGAAGGGGAGAATACAGTCTTTGTGTACAACCCGAGATCCCCACAAGGGCTTACAATGAAGGAGGGCAAGCTGTGATGCCCTCATGCATGACAGCCATGTAGTCTTCTAACAGCCTTCTCAGGCGCCCACTTCCATGGGGTAATTCAGCCTCAACCATCTGAAAGGGAGCAGGCTTTGAACCAGAACCGTCTGTAGGGCAGGAAGGCTCTTTAAAGATGGCCAGATTTTAATAGCTGCTGCGTTGTGTGCGCGTGTGTGATGCACCTGGTTATTTCGTTACTTCTTGTTCCCTACATTTGCAGAAAGCTGTGCAGGACCAAACCCAGATTTTTCAGCCTCAGATGCAATCATCTGTGTGCACATACCTGCATACATTCAAATCTGGCTAGTCAGTCTCGCACAGCCACTGCTGATAGCTAAGCTTTATCCTCTGCCTCTCAAGCCGACAGATGAGAAGTGAACAGTCTGTCTCTCGGGGGGGAGAAGAAACACAAAACAAAAAGCAACCCACAATGCCCAGTCTCTTGCTTCCATCTTACTTCCTCTAGCGTGAGTTTAAACAACAGGGCAGGCACAATCCTTCCTGCCTTGGCAGCCCCCGCTTGGGTCCTGTCCCCCGGTGCCTGACTAAAGCTTTACAGCTGCATTTTTAAACACTGGCTGTTCTGTCACGGGAACCCCTTTTCAAATGCTCTGGCTCTCCCCCAGATTTCAACTGAAATGACCAGGCTATGCTAACCCTCCCTGCTACCTCCCCAATATGTGTTAATAAAAATAACAACTAATATTAAATACTGTATAGTGAAAATTTATGTATTTACAGTAGTATATATTATACAGCAACCTGTTAAGCATCTAGAAAACTTGCTAGAAATTCTCCCTAATTGTTCTGGTAATGCCAGTCAGTTGATATTACAACGCTTTATTAAAAAACTTCTAAATATCATCATCCAGGTGCACATGCAGGTACCTACATTCTCCTCTGTCATTAAAGCTAATCATCTTCAACACCAGCTACACAGAGAGCAGACTGAAGACATATGTTAAAGCATTACAATGGTCACATTTATTGTAGAGGAGGCAGCGTGTGATATTCCAACAAGCTGGATAACGCTAAATCCACCACTACTAAGTCTTATGGTTAATAAAAAAATAAACAACCCCCCAAACCTCTGCTACAGGCTGGTCATTATCATACACTGGTGTAACACAGGCACAGCTAAGGTAAGACAAGCCATCACAGCAGTTACTGACCTCCGTACGTCTGTGCTCTCCCCAGGTCAGACCTCGGAACAGATCATCTTCTGGGAAAGAGTCTTTAAGACGTGTCACGACAGCGAGTCCCACAGGTAAAACTGCAAAGAGGCAACTGAAGTTACACTGGTTCACACAACTAACAGAAGAGTATCATGCTATCTTTTTTAAATTTTTATTTTATTTGCAAAGTCAATAAAAATCCACTGTTAGGAACATAATAGAGAAAAATGCTTCATTTGGAGGGAAAAAAAAAAAGACGTGGAAGGCAAATAGGAACAGAACTAATTTAGTTGCACTACAACAACACAAAATCTTGCAGGCAGAGTCAGGGCACGGGTGACCATATCACATCCTACCAAACAAGTTTTCCAGGGAAAGAGCCGCAGAATCTGCTTCACCCAGACAGCTGATCCTGTTGAGGAACTCACACAGTATTTTAAACACGGTCATCTGAACAGCACAGAACTTTTCAGAAATAGAGCTGTTCTGCCTGCCCAGTGAAATACCATGGCAGACACTCAACTATATACAGTCAAGAAGGTAATCTTCAGCTTTGTCTAAATTCAGACACAGAGGCTATGAAGTAGCCACTACTCTACAGCTTTCTACCACTTACCTTGAAGCAAATTTTGTAAATTTTGGGTGGGGTTTTTTTTAATACTGGCCTATAAAATCTGTTGCTAATCAACCAACAAGGCACCTAAGTAAATTCACAAACAATCCAGGCTTTAAATCCACAAAATTCCACACACACGCAGACAGGCCGTTTGCAAACGGCGCACCTGAAGGGCACCCCGCCGCGGCCATCGGAGCATAGCCACCGGATGGAGATCTTCCACCCTGCGGCAGCTGCTGGTTTGTGAACTTCCTTCCATGAGGAAAACAAATCGCAGCAATGAACACCCCTCTCTCCCTCCCTCAAGCCAAGGCATTCCGCAATGTTATCAGCAGTGAGTGTACTTGCAAGCCTTACAGAAGGGCAGCTCAAGGAAACACAGTGCTCCCGCACCTCCAGGGCCTCGGAGTTCTGCCTCTGCTACGGCCGTCTGCGCTAGAAGAGCTCTCCTTCCAACCTCTCCCCAATTCCCCCGAGCATCTCCTGGAATCAGTTCACAAGATAAAAGAAAAACCAAACCTCCCCCCCTCCACCAAGCACACAAACTAGGTCTTTTTAAAATACATTTTTTGTAAACACATTACGCTAGATTTTTTTCATTAGCCTTTAAATTGCCTTTTTTTTTTTTTTTTTTCAGGCCAGCTGTAAGAATGGTAATTTGGGCCTGCTTCTGCTTTATTGACAATGAAGTATTTCCTCCCACACAATACGTAGAATATTCTTAGCAGAGGTCCCCTGCAGCCAGTTGTTGAGCAGTGACCACGCAGGCAGCAGCCGCACTCTCTCCAGGACACCTCAGGAGCTGACGACGTGCCCCGACCAGGTCTCGTGCTTGGTTCCAGGAGCTAGATGGGTAATCACCACCTCCACCGCCTGAAGCTTCTCGTTCTTCGGAGGGATGGTGCACATCTTGTAGGTGACCTCGTCGCCTGCCACAGGAACATACTCGCCTTCGATACTGTGGAGGGGAAGCTTCAGTTAATCATAAGTCACATGAACACTCCTACTCTTTTGCAGCTTATTTAAATTTTTATGATTATGATTATCGTAGGTGCTCAACATACTTTGGATTTTTTATAGAACACATCATCCACCAAAGCTTGAGGTTGACTTTGATTGCCTTGCAGCAAAATCCTATGAAAACACTATAAACACCACTACCAGCCTAAAAAACCCAAACAAAAATAAACACAAAAAATCCCACACTCTAATGCAACTTAAAAATTAATCAGCTGCGTGCAGCTCTGGACAACATTGCCATGAACCATGCAACAACCTCTTACTCGCTGGCAGCACTAGAGGGCAGGGCTGACGCTCCTCAGCACCTCGTGTGGGGGTTTGGCTTTTTAAACTGTAGGAAGTTGATCTTTTTTTGTTCCCACCTCTCATGCTTTTGAAGCTTTTTTTCCCAGAAGGATTGTACCATGCCAGTCACTGATTGTACCTTTAGGTTACTCCACTGTAACGTATTTCATCTGAGGTAAAAAAAAAAAAGAGCTCAAGAAAGACACAGTGTGGAATAGTTCAAAATTACTTGTGAAAAGAGAATTCTGTGACCCTGGTGCGTTACACTGCAGAAAGTCTCCTCCAGCATCGGGCACTTAGGAAGATTTTCAGGAGTCACTGACTCCTACCTAGCCTCTACCAGCATGATGATGTGGGATGCTGGAGGACTCACACCATGCATTTGTCACTGCATGCCAGTCCTTACCTGGGAACAGTGGCAAATGTCAGAAGGGCTGTCACCTGCTCAGAACGATGTACTCTACTCCTCACCTCCACCACTGTGTTCAAGGTCAGAGCTTTTTAACAAAAATCCCAGCATGCGCCAATGAAGACAGGCAGAGATGCCTTCCAACCTGCACTGCCGTGATTCTCTGACAGTAGAAAGGATGCTACTTCACCTTTCTTTAAATATACTTACATGAACCCATGCTCAGGTTCCCCTTCTCTGACAATCTAAGCTCTCAATTTCTTGTTGTTTGAGGGGTTTTTTCAGTGTTTCTCAGCAGCATTTGTCTTTGTGAACAGATAAATATTCATTACAAATTCTATTGGATGGCTAATTGGTATGATTGCTTGTGTACTCCTATTACAGTGGGGCTAAGATTTGGGTTCAGGACAAAAAAACAGAAAAAAAAAAGTCTTCTAGGTCAGAAATTCAGCACGCACCATTGGGTTTGTTATTTGGCTTCACTGAGAGCATGCTGGGAGCACACCCACACCACCCAAGAATTTCACCCCACAAATGCTTCTGTTAATTGCCGGGATCTAAGATTTTAGCAGTGCCCTTGGTATCCACTTTCACCTTGTGACCCATTATTGTTACAGCTTTTCTATCGTAGGAAAGACTGGCAGGACTGATAGGAGGTACATATAGCGGCCTTTACTGCCAGTTGGAACTTCACATTAGATTTTGCTTCTCCATGCAGTTCTGCAAAAGTGCTGCACCTTGATCTCCTGCACCGCCTCTCCTCTGCCCCTCCTCCTTTAAGGGCTGTCTCAGCTTCTGCTCCCCTCTGACTTGTACATTGTGACTGCTGCTCGGGGAGCTGGTGTGTCGGGCTGGGCTAAGCAGAAGCAGCCTGTACTCGGGGATGAGACAGGGTGAGCAGGCATGTACAGAGGAAGCTAAAACTGACCCATAAATTGTAACTTCTCCCATGGGAAATTCAGAAGAAAAGTCATTGTTTGCTAAGTGATTGTATCAACATGATATTGAAAATGCTCCTGTATCTAAATACAGATCTAAAACCTACTACAAGGAGTTGAAGGCATTCCAAAAGTCTATGGCCTGAAACACATGTCTTTCAGACTTTATTTCCCTGGGCTAAACCTGTATTCCAGAGCTGTCCATGACCGCAGGAATCAGACCCAAGAGGGCATATCCTAAGCTGAACTCTTTAGAGCAGTGCCTAGGAAAACAGAAGTAAATTGAAGGCAGAAAAAGTATTTACAGAAAAGTCAAGACAAAGTCTCCTTCATCAGACCTGACAGCACGCAGGCTGATCCAACTGACCTTTATTTACTTCCAAAGTCTCCAGGCCAACTGTCAGCCCAGCCCTGTATCACACCAGACAGACTATGTTCAAGCTCCCACATCTAGACTTTTCCTGCGGCTGTCCTCTTCAGATAGTGCCTTAATTTGCACCTCCTCTCCCCCCATTTCTAACAGGTTTAAGATTTCTTCAGGTGTGAATGGGTTATCACACCAAATGTCCTTTCAGGCAAAGAGATTAGTTTACCTTTCTTGTTTGCCACCAAATTGTCTGCAGCTTACCCTGACTTTGAAACAGAGGATTTCAAGCAAGGATGAGAAGATGCTACCTCAACTGTCTCAGAGCCTGACAAGTAGGTATGAAGCCCCAAGAAGAGACATGAGAGGGTAAAGCCACATCTTTCCCACTTGAATCTCTTGAATGATCCCTTGTTGCCAAAAAATTGTTGCTATTGAGTTAAAATCACATTGCCATGAGCAGTAACTCACAATACAACCCATGCAGGATGTCAGTCCCACCTGAGCAAGGTAGCATCTTTCAGTGGAAGACAATACAGCACAGACATTTTATCTGTACAAAGGAACACAGGATGAACAAAACACTGTGAGCAGAAACATTTCCCAGCTCAGATGTAACGAATGCAGAAAATATGAGCTGAAGCAGAAAGTCTACACTAACTCAAGTACAGCTGAGCCACTGGACCAAGTAACGGAACGTGTTTCTTCATATGGCCTCGAGCACACTGGGACGGGACTCAGTTTCAGGGAGCACAGGCAGAGCAGTTACGTGAGGCTGGAACTAAAGCAGCATCTCCTCTTGACGTTACAGCTGCCCACCCCACAGCCCCAGGTATTGCCTTTGATTCCTGCACAGAGGATGAACTCACACAGTGAGCAGCGAGCTCGGAGCCACTACTTTGCAGGCATCAAATGAAACGGATGCCCTGCCCAGGAAGGGATCTCATGTTTGGCTGAAAGGTTTTTTTAACAAACTGGAACCTTACATGTTCTTCAAAGGCTCCTGTGAAACAGGATGACACACAGTTAGTGAAATAAAGATCTGAACTCTGCAGAAGCTATCAGTAGGTATGGTTAATGTAAAAGGAAAGTGGATTCACACCATGTCCTGAAGCACCAAAGATGTGTCAATACACAAAGGCAGTGTTTTAAGCTCCTGAAAATCAGAGGTAAATTAGTTATCACTTGAATCGCCAAATTCAAGTGAGGAAGAAGAACAGCATGAGTGCTAAAAAAGATGGGGATAGCTTGGTTTGAAATTGAAATATGAATATATACCAGGATGAGTTCTGGTAAGAAAGGGGTCGCAGGTGTACTGGTAAGCAAGGTGGTCCTGTTTTTTCAAGAAGTTAAGAACAAGCGAATCAGGACATATAGAGAAATAGTGCACCTAATGTACGACAGGCTGCAGTCAGGGAGAGGACATACAAAAGGGACTGACCCAGACTGGAGGACACACTCTCACCTACCACTGAGAACCACTGCACCCCCAGCCCTTGTAGATGACTGCTTGGAGTGCCGTCTACAGCCTCCGGTCTGCACAGGAGAAAACAACATAAAACGTTTGCTGACCCAGATTTCTCACACTTGAATCATGAGGTTAATTACTCCTGTTCCTCCTTCTAAACAGATCCCATTGTACCTTTCCGGGTAATTCTTAAGGGCTGTGCAGATTTTGGGCCACTTTTCTCCACTAGAAAGCACTTCTTACAGGACCGAGCACTACGCCGACAGCATCAGATCCTTTCTTCATTTCTTTCCTTATTCAGACTGACACTGAAGCCTGTGATAAAACCTCATTCAACCTCAACGTGGCTTCTTCTCAGCCCCTAGTTGCCTTATTTCTTTCCTTGTCTGTTGAGGTGATCTTACCTCACCGAGACCAGGCCTGTCCTTTGCACACCCGCCTTAAAAGGTTGTAGCCACACAAACAGCTCGCATTTCATTTTCTGCTTTTGACCTTTAAACTTTTCTCCCACAGATCAGATATTCTTTTCTTCCCTGCACCCTTCCGATTACCAGTTAACTCTTGGTGCCTATGGAATATGAGATTACTAACTCACTGCATCCAGTGCACATGAAAAGCAAGAGGACAAAGGTCTTAGTTTGCAGCTTGAGTAAACCTGTTTGTGAACAGTGTTCCCAGCACAGCGTCTGCTCACCAAATGCTGCTTCTGGGATAGATGCAGACTTACTGCAGCATTGTTACTGCTGGGTGATGCTTGGAACCAGGGACAAACAACATCCAGATTGTGCAGTAATTCTGGTGGTGTCAAGAAAGAACAATATAGTGGCACTTGAAAGGTGATGAGACCGCACACGCTGAAGGTGTAGCCCTACACAAAGCTGCATGAAGATCCTCCTCCATGAGGAAGCGATTGCCTTAAGCCGTGGGAGGGAAATGAACTGGGAAAGATCCGAGAAAGTAAACAGAGATCTTGGAACAGATTCAGCCTGTAACAGCCACTCTGCATACAATGTAAGTTACCTGGATAATTTGGTAGAGGAAATTAAACTGGATTTTTTTGATGTTACATATTGATTAAATATTTTTAGATCTGTATTGTTTACTTTTACTCTAACTACATATTAAATATTGATCTAGAGGAAGGTGGAGATTTTCTCTGCTATTTAAGAGACTGGTATGCATGTAGTATTCTAAATAATGGATACCTATGTATCCAGGAACTTTAAGACACTTCAACCAATTAAGCTAAAAATAGGAAATGTTTCCCTGATGTTAGTGTCAGAGTGAGCCACAATAGGGCGAGTTTTAGATTATCCAGCAACTCCTATTTCCCAGCTCAGCGCCAGTCTGCTATGGTGGAGCATTTTATCCTGCACTATTTTTAGGAAGCTGGGAGGTTATTAGGAAATTACCTAAATAAGGAATGTTCTAGTTCTTCCTTCTCACAGCTGCTATTCATATTCCAGGGCTCTAGTTAAACCTCTTGGGACACAGACTAAGTCATATGGAAACATTTTTGAGCAGGAGTTTCAGTGAATTCAGATCCCTGCTGGTCAGCAAGCCTGCCATGGATTGTGCCACGCAGCCGCTTCCCATGGATCAATGGGCTGTTTTACCTTGCAGGCTTCTTAAAGCTCATTTAACACTGCAATACACCTCTCAGGAAACTTGTATTTTTATTAAACAGCAGGACATGACAGAGTAATGAACTATTATGAGTTACTAATCCTGAATGTCCTCCCATGCAGTCTTGGGGTAAGCTGACAGCTCCAGCATTCGTCAGCTAAGCCAGCGATGACCTTATCAAGCCAGCTGGCAGGCAAAGCAGAAGCAGGGCTGCCTCTCACCCACCAGTCACACTCTTAACTGGGAGAGACAAGTGTGAAAGAGGTCCAAACACTGAAGAATCCCAGCTATTAATATCTAAGGTCTCTGCTATGGGACTGCCCTGGTCTCTCTACCATAGCAGAGATCTTCCCAGCAGCTGCCTTGTTGAGCACAGAGGCTGCACCTCCCAGTACAGCGGATGTATCATCCTCTTGCCCAGTTCTCCACTGAGATCTCTAGTCATGGTTTTTGAATCCATGTTCAGGGACAGTTATGGCTCTATCATGGCAGCTAGTTCAACACCAAGCAGCACACCACACACCAAGAGGAAGAAACTGGTGATCACAAGAGGCAGAGCTTTCCAGGATGCCTACGTGAACTCAGCCAGAGGTACAGAATATGGCTGTTCCTGCAAGCATCCAACTTGGATCCTTATCACAATAATACCTACAGTTTGCACCTGGAAACCAAAGCCCAGGGCAGTTATGTTTCTGTTCTCTCTAACCATAAAGAACCTCCATCCTTGCGTGGCCAAAGTCTTCTTCAATATCCACTGCCTGGCTTGCAGGTAGAGTATAAACCTTGGCTTTGACCTATTACAGCTTACATCATTTAGGTGGAGATTTTGGGAAGGTTTTGCTATAATCATGACCACAGCAAGCTGGCTCTCCTGCACGCACCAGTGCAAGATGTGAGTTTTCTGAGCCAACTGGGGGTGTGTGGGCAACCCTTAGGAAAAGGGGTATCCATGTTCTATTAATTTCCAAACCCCTTTCAAGTAGAATCTGGTATTCTTCTGCCTCTCCTCCCTGCCCCAGACAATCTGCCTATTTCAGACACTTCAACCGATGCAGCAAGGCACCAGAAAGGTAGCACGTCAGGAAGGAAATGTGCAGCTGAAAGCAGGTAAGTCATCAAGTGCTTTAAGTATTTTGAAGGAAATGAGAAAGCTCAGATTTGGCTTCCCAGCAGCCCCAGAGCTGTCGGTTGCAGCCAGCCGAAACTTTTGCTGCTAGTTCACAGAAAAGACAGAAAGGCTGGAAAGGTTCCTTCTCTCAGCTCAGACTCAGCTCTCAGTTTGCATATAATTATCAGTTAATTTCCAATCTATATTGTTACACTCCACCAGAAGAGCATCATAGAATCAGAAGAGATATGGCATTAATAGTTTGCTTTAAACATAGCGATCTGGCAGAAAATCAGAGGAAAGAACGGAGCGTGAAAAGATGATCTCTCCATGGACATGAAAAGCCAGCTTCTCAATGCAGTAGGACAGCAGCAGGGACGCAGGGTTCCTCCCTGCAGGAAGAGGCAGCTAGTAGTACGTCTCCAGCATGGCCAGAAGCTGAGATGCAACAGCAGAATGGGACAGTATCCCCACCTGGGAGCCCACTGAGAGACCACTTCTGTTCAGCACTCCTGAGTTACAGGCACTATAAGCATAATCTCCTGAAATCACAATGCAACGCACAAGCAAAGCACAGCAAACTCAGGATCTCTCCAGGGACCCAAGGGTGCTGAGTGTCAACATCCCAGGGGAAGTACAGCATCCTGAGGGAAGAATAGCATCAATTCTCCAAAGCCATCGTTAAGCATGGGGTCAGGAATCAGCCTGAAGGACAGCCTGAAGGCCTCTCTGCAATGCAGCATTTTCCCTTCAGAGCCAAGTACTAGCAAACTGCAGAAAACCCACAAGCACTGCATGTGTTTTTTTCCTGTTCCATTAACGCAGCTGCTTTTGCAAAATAAAGTCTTTTAAAAAACCAAGAGTGTGGTCATTCATTTGTCACTGCTCTCTGGTGAACTACCACCTCCTTGCCTTGACCTTGCAGTCACACAGGCTTCAGGCCAAATCCCAACCAAATGCAAAAGCCCAGAGAGTAAATGAGTATCGGTCATGTGCCCACTCCCAAAGACACCGGGAAGGCAGAAGAGTGGGACTCCTATGCAGTGCTCTAAAGCACAGCATTGGGTCTGCTCCTACAGGCATCCACGGCCCCCATTCACCCCGGCCCATGACCACAGGACCCCCTTCGGAAGGCGAGCTGGTATGAACCTGTCTGTACAGGCAGTCACCCCCAGCACAAGGGGGGACCTCAACAGCCAGCGCTGCAAGGATTCTCCATCTGCTCTCCGTAAACATCCCGTATCTACAGTAAGAGCGGCAAGAGCCTGAAACTGAAGCCACCAGGGCCATTACATTTCAGCAACAACCAAACCGGCTGGTATTTGTGAGAGCTGATTTATGCCCGCTATGAAACAGCAGAGGAGGCAAGATATCAAAAAGGGTACAGTTCTCAGCACTAATGCTATACCACCACCATCAATTCTGTGACAGTGGATCATGATACAGGCTGGTGGAAATGAAAGCATTAACAGTGCATGTCACTATTTAAATTTATTTAAGGGCTTTTTAAAAACTTCACTCCAGGCAAATAAATTTGCCTTTGCTTCCAGCTTTCCAGAGACATTATCGAGAATTACCATCTCAGCAACAACTCCATCCCCGTGCTTGCCAGCTAGGGTTTTACACTCACTAGTAGCAAGCACGTTTTGTTTTCAGTTCTGGAGAAGGGCTAAGTATGAAACTAAGAAAAACCAAATCTCACCACACTCAAGGAGACGTAACATTTTGCTAGTACAATTGTTTATACCAGCCTCCAAAGTGTTTCCAGTAAATGCAAGGAAGCAGGACTCACTGTGCAGGCAATGCAGAGAGCGGCAGCAAGCCTGTGACTCGCACCACTGGCTGGGTGGCAGGGGTGTGACAGTTTTCTTGCTGCGCCAGGTCATGCATCTGCAGGCAGGAACAGTCGGTGTGTGTGAGCTGGCTCTAATCTGCCCATCTCAAGCGCTGACGTTGTTGCAGTTGTGGCGCAGGGTTTCAGCTGCAGATGCTTTACCCACAGACCAATCCAAGAACGTGCCATGAGTGCTGCCAGGAAGCTGCCACCACCTGCAGTCACCAGTGACCACCATGTCTCTATCTGCCGCAGGAGGATGGCTCAAAAGGAAACACCACCACCTACCAACGTCCGCATTTCAAGAGAACTCCAGGCCGCTACAGTTAATTGTACAATTTTGTACATTTGCACCCAATCAGTTAAGAAGAACTGGCTCCACACAAGCGTTACCAAAACCCAAAGGAAATCTTCTCTACAGTCCTCAGAGCCGCTCGTTAGAACAGACAAAGCCACATAGACAAAAACCACCCTTAAAACCTGCATTTCAAACTAGCCTTTCTTATACAGTGTATCCACCCACATCTGACAAGTCCAACTTCACAGTAATGTGGCTTTGCTGCAAGTTCCACTCATAAAACATGTCCAAATGCTCACATTCACCTTAAACTCTCGCACAGATACTGAAATTTAAAATTTTGCAGATGCCAACCGAAGAAGCTTTTGAATGCTTTATACATTTGACCTTATTTTTAGGCTAATGGTCACTTATGGAAATGGAAATGCCATATTATCTTACAAAAATAAATGGAAAGCTATGGGAAACAGACATTCCATTTTACAGAAGACATTTTCATTGAAGTGTAACCTTACAGCTCCCCAAAGCTCAGGGAAGAAAAAAAATTTAATTCCTCAAATTAAATTTTTATGTTTAAAATCATATTAATCTGCAAGATAGGCAGCTGGTCCCAATGCTCAAAACCTTCATTAATCATCACAGCTTAGTGATGAACACAGAGGAACAGTCGATCTTGCTGAATCCAAACTGGCATCCCATTTTATCCACATTCCTGAAATCCTAGCTTTCAGGAAGAACTGATTCAGGAGAAACAATCCTCTTTCATTTCACAAGTAGATGCCTATACTGCACTGAGACAGTGAACAGATTGATGTCTCTCTAACATTCAGGTTTAACTGAGTAAAATGGGTAGAAAAGAATTGTGTGATAAACAAGCAGCATCTCAAAACTCACTGTGCAAACTGGAGTCACTGGTGTCCCCTGAGCCACAGCGATGGTGAATGCTGCTGCTATAAGCATTCCCATTAACAAAGAGCAATGTTTCTAATTCACCGAGAAATAAACTTAAATGAAAGGCATTATTAATTCGTCTTTCCAGCACTGCCTTACACCAGAATTAAGACAGTGATACCATCACCCCCGAGCACTAAAAGCTGTTTCCAACAATTCAAATACACTCAGAGTAATTAAAGAACACAATGTGCTGAAACCTTCCGTGCTTCAATAATAGCACTTTTTCTAACAGGTTGAGGCAGAAACATCAGCTATTTTTGAGTTTAAGTTCTGAGACAGTACCTACATAAGAACCATTTAAAACAGTGGCCCAGTCCTGGTTCAATAGAAAAAAAAAGATCCTATTGGCTTCAAAGGAGCAGAATTGAATGTAGCAAAGCTGCACAAAGCACATCCTTCAGTCCTACAAAATTCATATGAACTAACCTTGCTAAAATGTTCCTGAAAGAGCAACAAAAATGTCTTTGGACAAATAAATGATAGGCTTAAAGAAGAAAGGCATCATTTACCTGCTGCGGAGATGGAAGGAGGAGTGAAGGGCTATATCAAAAGTAAGGGAGATGTCAGAAACAACTAAGAGCCAGGTTTGTTAATTACAGAAAGAGATGATCCAGAGAGGCTTTGGATCCCCAGCACTCAGACGGTTAAGAGTGGGCTGGGTAAAGCATCTGCCAGACAGGCACAGGCGCCTTCCAGCAGAGGATAGGGTAGAGGAGGTTCCCTCCACTCCTCTCATCTACAGTAAATTCAAGACAGGCGCTGTCCTGGAGAAAGGCTGCAGTGTACTGCAGCATGGCATGTGGAGACAGCTCCCCACCCACGTGAGCGTTACACTGAATTGAATTAACTAAAAACAAAGAGAAGCAGCCTGGTCTAGTGGGTAGGGCATTAAGATGAGATCTGGGAAGCCGGAGCTTAGACTGAAGGCTGTACCTGAGCGGGCCAGAGTCTGTCACCCCTTGCCCACATAGCAGCTCTGCCCCAGCTTTCCCATGCAGGGGTGGTCTGAGGGCATGGCTGGTGAGGGTTAGAGCCAGAACTGGACATGCAGCAGTAAAATAAACATGCTGAAAACACATCAAGAAGTGTGGTTACCCATGAACTTTTACAACCTTGGTTCAATAGTGGTTTTTGGATAGACCGAGAGTGTGGAAGAAACGGGAGGGTAGAATGCCACATTCAGGGCACAATTACTCAAATAAAGCTTATTGATGGCTCTCAGTCAAAGCACTTTGAAAGCTTAGAGGATCAATACACCAACTAGCACAGCGCACAAGAGGGGACTCCTTTGAAAGGGGGCTTCTCACACAGACCACCAAAATCACAGCAGACAAAAAAAAAATGTTTTTCATAATGTCATAAACTATTTCAGTACAGGAGACATACGGGAGTCTTAAATAGCCAAACAGGAAAACATCACTGGAATTTCTAAGAGTTATAGCTGATTGGAGCGTGACTGAGGGCAGGAGCAGCTACTGTACCCAGAATCAAGTTCTGGGGTTTGGGCCCAGAGAGTAATAGGTGTTGGGCCAGAGGATAGGAATTGGGCAATACCTGAAAGATTAGTTCACATTTTGTATAGACAAAGGGCAGCTCCACCAAAAATTTCTCTCTAGGGTTTTAAAAGGGTTAATTTCACATAACTGAAGAAAATTTTACTGAACTAATTGGAAGAGAAAATGCAGAGGGGAAAAAAAGAAACTGGATTGAAAATAGACAGTTCTTTAAAAAGAATTCATTAGAGCGCTGAGGATTCATGTTTCTGTGAGAGGACTGTTTTAACTAAACCCTTGCTGATCAGTAACTGTAGAGGTCAGACTAAATGTTCACAGTAAAATTTTTAGATTGTGATACAAGAAATGTTATTTTTAAGTTATTTAGGAAATAAGGAAAAATTGTACATTTATATTAGATGAAAGAAGAAGATGACGTCAAGTAACATTTCCTTGGGTTGAACACATAAGTCAGATCACTCAGCCCTTTTGCACCCATGAGCCTTAAAAAGTTTTGGCTTGCCAACGCCTGTCATGCAGCAACAGTTCAGAAAGCTGGAGGAAGGCAAATGTGCTTCTTCTCCAAGGACACAGGCTACACGAACAAGCGGGAAACATAGCTGGGGCAATGTTAATAACTTTGGTAAGGCTTTTATTGACTTATCACTGGATAATCACTCCAAATAACAAATAAGGATTATATAGCTTCGACACTGTAAACAATACGTAGACTAAAAACTGGTGATAGATCTGAAAGAGGTTATTGGAGAATAAATATTGAGCAATCTTAATACACATGCTCAGAGACCAGTTTCAGCCCCAATGCTGGTCAACATCTCAATCTAGAAACTAATACCAAATTGTCTATTAAACCTTGCCAACTGGCCAAGCAATAAATAACAAAGTGCAGTCACAGAGCATGATCTAGACTCCTTGGCAAGCAGGGCCTATTCATATCAGACATGCTGCAGGGCTACCAAATATGAAATCATACATCTAGGAACAAGGAATGCAAACACTGCTGTTGGAGATGCCAGACTGTAGGTGGGACTGCACCAAACTCTGACGCTGCAAAGGATGCTGAGGTTAAAGATAAGCAACTCAGCAAAAGACTAGGGATGAGAGGGCTAATGCAATTATGAGATCTACAGAAAGAGAAACACAGCAGGAGTCTGAAGGAAATTTCATCTCCATATACTGAATGTATGTTTTCGGTGTATTGTTTTAAAATGATATTTAAATTCTACAGCACACTTAGAAAAGAGACTGGAAAGATGGTTTTAGACTAGAGAAAAAATTCTCAGTGAGGGACTTGAAAAGCTTCATCTGTTTAGTTTATCAAAAGGTAGATTCAGAGTTGATGGTTCTCAGAGTGTTTGAGGCAAGAAGTGGAGGTACTAATGAACCCTTTAACAGAGAAAGCTTTAGCTATAAACTGCTCAAAACTGAAGCTAGATAAATTCAAGGAAGTGAGAAAGTATGACTTTTCTTAACAGTAAAGGTAATTAACCTTTAGTTTAATAATGGTACAAGCAGTGCAAAGTAAAAGCAGCGAATATTCAGTGTTATAAAGCCTTAAGTTAAAACCGGATACTGCATAGATTATTTGCTTCAGGTAAATGCAAGTTTCTCGGTCTATGTGAAACTGAACTGCTTATTCCAAGAGATTTGACAGGATCATCTTCTAGTTTTTAACTCAACAGATTTATAGCAATACAGGCAAAGAACAGCATAATCTATTGCTGCCAGTAACATCTGCGTAACTCCGCTGAGGTAAGGGTGACAGATTATAAACCATTCTTGTATCTGAAACGTCAGCAGCATTCAGTAATTAAGGCAAACCAAAGCTTCAGCCTTCCTCAGCCACCCAGACGACTTACTCAGAGATGTGTACAAAGATGTCAGGCCCTCCATCTGCAGGGGTAATGAAGCCATGGCCTTTGGAGCGACAGAAGCATTTACAGACACCTTTGTAGATGGGACCCTCCGATGCTCTCACGGTCCTGCAAAAGAAAGCACAAAAAGAGTGGTTCATTGCCGAGCACGGATGCGACAGCTTCCAGGCGTGTCTGCCAGAGCACACAAAACAAGTGGGCGCAATGGTCCAAACACTCGCTCCCAGTGAGTATACTTCTCTGCAGCAACTGCTGAATACTCAGTTTTGTACACTGCACACGTTTTGCCTGCAGCCTCTTTAAGGGAGAGAAAGATGACGATGTTTGCTAGGTTGTAATCCATCAGTTGCCATCTTGAATCCACCTGCTATATCATCCTGCCAAACTTTCTTTTAGACACTATACTAAATGGAAGCATCTTATACCTTTCATAGGTTTGGAGTATCAGTGTGCACCAAGGTGCTGTATGTGCTTTCACACATTTAGCAGTAAGTGTGTGCATGCAGTATCAAGAAAACGCAGTCCGTGAAGACATGCATAAACATATACACACATATGCACACCACCCTTCTGCATGTTCTTCTACGGTTATCCTGCCAGACTAGGATCCAGTGAAGCCAACATTTCACCTCCAAATGACTCCAGCAGGCTATGAAGCCTAACTGGTGTGCATAACACCAAGACTCAAGACTGATCTCCTCCTTCACTGTGATGGGACCTGTATTTTAAAACGATACATTTGAAGACAAACCTTTAGGATGACTTACTGCCGTCAAGAAAAATGACTTGCATGAACTATACCTCATCCTGAAAACTGTGTGATTAAATCCTTTTTCCGCTCAAATATGCTGTGTTGAATCTCCAGGGATCCAAACTCAAACACTTCATTAATGGAGCCAACTCTTAAACATCTTACAGAGTTTACACAGTGGAGCTACTAGATCAGGACCTCCTCATGCCGTGACCATCCAGTAGGTTGCTTCCATGTTAGACGAGGATTTTGGTGTGATTCTTCAAACTCAGTAAGTGATTGTGTTGCCATTTGATTGCATGCATCATGGCAATTTTGACATCACTTTCCTGAATGTTTAAAGTCTAATGAAGTCTAAATAAAATCATTTAAAAATGTGGTAACAGCTCTGTTCCTTAACATTAAAAAAATTACAGTTGAAAGTGTAAAAGAAAGAAGACATCTTCATTAAATCACTTCATTTCCAGCTCTATAAAGCTGTCAACGCACCTGACCCCACAAGTACTTGTTACACAGGAAAGCACTCACTGCCCTAAATAAGCCATTAAAGTGCAGTTGCATACTTCAAGGAGATAAAGCACCGTGGGGAATAAGGCCCCACCTCTTGCAATGAACCAAAATTAAATAATCCCACTGAATAAGAAACCACTGCTTGACACATTCCTCTTTTGTATACAGCTGTGGGGCTAGAGCTCACCTAGAGCTCTTGTTGTTTAAAGAGGACGCTAAAAAAGTAATAATAAAAATTTAGAGCTATTTTGATTTTCAGGGCAAACAAATACAGCAAGATTCCTACACTAATTAATGGATAAAGAACTGTGGAAGCCAAAAAACAAGTTCTTTAGTTTTGTAAGAACCAGACTAGGATTAACAGCTGAGAAGAATTACAAAGAGTTCATTATTAACACAGCACTGAGGCAAGCTAGCTTGGAATTGCTTTTCAAGGGCAACCCTAATTATCAAGTCAATTATGTTCCTTTTAGCAATCTACTTCCATTACAAAGTTTAGACCATTTGAAGGCTTTTGGAACTGACAACATATAAATTTTTCTACTGCTGCTGCTAGTTTTTTTCACCTCATTTTGAATACAGAAGTAATAATACAAAGCATCACTGAGATTGATGCTATTTAAATCCAGATGGATAACCCCTGAAGAAAAGAGCTGGGTAACACTGCAAGAAGCAAAAAGGAAAAAGCATGCCAACTAGATTAACCATCACAAAAAAGGTTAGCTGAGGGTTTGAGATCTTACTTCCATGGTTTCACTCAGCATTGCCAGACCTCCCTTACACAGAAGTAATTGCAAGACTGTGGCAGAAGTGCAATGGATTGACCACAGCTTCATGTTATACCCTCAGATCCTGATTCAAAGGCTTGACAAAGAAGCCCACGTTGCTTTCTGCAGGTCAGCACCTCACTGAGGGGCCCATCACAGGCATGAGGAATTTTTTGCAATGGCCAAACCTTGCAACATCATTCTTTGCTGCTGCTCTACAGAGGAGTCCCATTCAGTCAAGGGGGCTCCAAGAAGCCTGCATGGCACCGGGAGGCAACAGGAAAGTGCAGGGAAAGCCTGCTCTCTAGGATCACTACCTCAAATAACTACGAATAGCAACAAACCTCATCTCATTTTATGGAAGACCTCATACAAGCTTAGAGAAAGACCTAAAACCTCCAGAGAGGTCTGGTCCAGTGCTTCAGGGGCAGTGAGAAGAGAGGTCATGCCAAAAGAGACAGAGGAACTGATGAAGAAACACCAGCAGGAACTGGTCCCAAGATCCACGACCCAGTGTCTGAAGTGAAGCAAAGCTTCAGACAAGAAACTCCATTTTGAAAAAATCTCAGTGTATTTTCCCCTCCCTGTAAAACTCTGGTCTTAAGGAGTGGCAAAGACTTTGAACATCCTTTACACAAACAGAGCATTGAAAAACTACACACAATTTGGACTAAAAGTCTAGTGGCATCAGAATTTATTACAGAAAAGATAACAGCAAAATACCAAAGCATCTTCCAGATACAACTGCCGCCCCAACCGCCTTCTACCTCGGCAGGTGCCTGATCAGTCTGCCCAAAGGCAATCGTTTGGTTGTGCCTGTGAGATGCAGGTTTCCCGGTACTCACGCTGAAAATGTCCTGGTCCGTCGGGTGGGCAGCGGACTGGGGATGAGGTACCCTCTCATGGGCGATGGGGAGCGATCTCTTGCCCTGCGATTCTCAGGCAGATGGAGGGAACTGGGTGAGGGTGGAGAGGTGGGGGACTGCTGCGAGGCAGATGAAGTGGGCTCAGAAGACATTCCTGATGCCTGAGAAAAACCTAGAGAGAGGAAGAGATCTGACTTAGCCCAAAGTGAGTATTGTCATAAAGATCACAAATTCTTCAACTGACGATTTTGTAAGAATATGACTCACTTCCTGCAGACATACACGTAGACACAGTTGCACCAAAAGCTCCTGCTTTATGTCAGTGAGTTCATTTTAAGTTTATTTTTAAATCTCACAGATTTTGTAAACTGTACTAGGAAGCTCCACCGGAAACAGATTACTCCACAACTGACACGTGTTTGCTTGCTCCTGCCTCACTCACGGACAAACGGCTCCTGAAGCAGAGCTCAGCCCCAACACTAAGTATTGGTGTGCCCCACACAGCTCCCAGACAGATGGGGTTTGATCACTGACAGCACAGAGGACCCTCCTGCATCTGCACAGGTTACAAGAAGCAAACACTAGAAGAAGAAATGCTGAAATAAAGTCTGCGCCCTCCTTCGCCAAAGGTTAGTTTCACGGTGCAATCACCATTGCTAACTTTGCTGCTACTGCCCAGCTATTAGCACAGCCCTGTCAGAGCTCCTAGTGGATCCAACCTGACTGCAAGAAGAAAATTGTACGAGTGCTCCTTAACTAATTTCAGAGTCAGATACAATTTACTCTGCCAAGGACAGGAACACAGACAAAGGTGGGAGGCAGCAGCTGACCACAAGGAGGTAACTCCTCCAGCCTGCAGAAATCTGGCAGATCCAACAGTCCCCTTTGGTAGGTCTGAGTCTGGTACAACCTTCCAGTAACTAGGAAGCCAATAGTTCACACGTGCATTCAGACCTTCAGCAGCGCAATTCAGATTTGCTCTTATTCACACCCTACAGCAGAGGGGGGAGAAGGTCCCTTTCTCAGCACACAACAAGCAAAATGGGCAGAATCTGTGGAAAGAAAAGGACTGATAAGAAACAGTAGTACTCCTACGTACATGAATGCATGGCTTATAGGTGCAGCAGTGACAGAAAGAAGAAAAATCAAATCAGCACTGCTCTGGTATTACTGTGCAAGTTCCCGTCCACATTGGAAGGGGAATAAGGTGTACAAAAATAACCAACAACACACCACAGTCTTACTTAAGAAAACCTAAAAATATCTGGATGAGTTAGCAAAAAGTGTGGCGATCTGCATCAAGAAAATACCACGAAGGCAAGAAAATCTGCCTTAAGACCGATACTTTCATTGAACTGAAATCTCTCATACCCATTATGTACCCTCCTTTTGACACCTACACTCACCAACCCATGAATTATGGAGTGATCCTTCACATGACATTTGAGAGATGCAACCTTCTTGTCAATGACAAATTTCCATTATTTCTTCCTGAAGCTAAGGACTAAAATTAAAAAGGCCTCTTAAGAATGAAGTCACCACAGAACAAAGGCTTTTGTGTTTAATTGCTCAGAGTGCTGAAAAGGTAGAAGTGGATAGTCATGTTCCATTGTGTACCAGCTTGAGCTTTCTACACTGTTCTCGAGCAACAACTCAGCTGCAAACAAAACCACAGCTTCACGGATGGCGTTTCAAATACAGATGGCATTCACCACCCACGAGCTAATGCCCTGCCCAGCGTCATGGCACAGTGTTCAACTGAGACCGAGACCATACCACCAAAGGGATGGGATTTTCCAAACTTTCTCTTCCTCCGAAGAGACCTGCTGAGCTGCCTGGTACTGAGGAAGTCTCAGATTTCAGAAGACCTCTCCTTTGGGTGCCTTGCTTTCAAGGAATGCATGTTTGACATGGCAGGACTATAATAAGTCCCAGGAAAAATAAGAGCAAACAATTAAAACCTCATTCTGATAACTCAAAACACATGATCTGGCCTTTGCACAGGTGAAAATGCAGCTTTCAGAATCTCTTGCTTTCTCTCCTAATGTAAATATAAACCAGCTGGACGGGTGACAAGCAATATGCAGAGCTATTCATCCACAGCAATACAGCAGAGCCAATCACAAAGTACTGCCCTTCCTCAAACAAGGGTAGAGAGGCAGGAGAATTTTCCCTCCTTTCTTTAAAACACAGACGAACCACAGAAATATTTACAAACAAAGAAGGTGAAATGGAGTTAGAAGTGTGCTAACACGCGTTATTGTTTCCATTTATGTTATTTTTGTGCCCTCTGCTCTGTAAACATAAAACAAAACAGCGATGTAGAACATTCAGTGCCATTTTTTACTGCACAAATACCCTTTTTATTCTCTGCCCACAGCCACAGTAGACGAATGGCCTCGAATCTCATAATTTCTATTACACAAGTCCTAAATCGTGATCGGAGCTCGGTGAGGGCTGATACACAAAAGCACTGCACTGGAGGCTGCCAGGAGCAGTTACGCTCGACTTCACACCCACTGCGGCAAGTACAGCTCAGAAGAGAAGGGGATGCAAATGAGGAAGCCTGTGGCTACAGTTCAGCTCAGCAACATTCTATATATTCTATATGTATGTGGTACCACTGCATGCGCAAGCGCGCCAGCACATCCATTTCCCTCTTGGGTTTCTCTGACAACCGTAAAAATCGGACACATGAAAAGGATTGGACACTGAATTACCAAGTTGTACTGTATGAACTGCAGACAGGGGGATGACAGCAGCTCCTGCCTCCTGCGAACCTCTGCTCAGCTTGCTCAGTGCAGAAGATCACTTCACCTGAACCTTGTTGAAGACAAAGATGGAGTTCAGCTATTTCAGTTTGTTTTGGTGTGGCTACTGCCTTGACATTGTTCATAAGGGATTAACTCATTTCTACTGGCAGCACTCCTGAAGGAGCAGAAACGCAATCCCCACTTGTACACGCAGCTGGAGGCAGCCTGAGGCTGGGTGGTGTTTATGCAGGAAGCCTACAGCAAACACTCAAACCAAAACACCTCCCAGCCTTCCTCTTTGCACAAGTTTTGCCTTCTACATGCAGTAACTGGCAGCCTTCAAAGGTGCTTTTCAGATGTTATAACTGGGTTCTGAACTGAAACTCTGCAAATCAAGAATCGCCCTTGGAACTTAGGCAGCTGCCTACCAGCCCCTCCTCAGCAGCCACAAATGCTTTCTCCTTTTTGTACAAGCTGAACAAACGTACTTTCTTACATCCCTCACCAGCCCACCACCTCCCACCCTGTTTCCATTAGTTCTCCTGTCCCTCCAGTCCAGCCACCACTCTCCACTCCCTTGTGGCGAGGAGGGCATCACGTGAACCCCAGCTATCGGAGCACCCTGCCTGAGCTCCGCTCAAGCATCCTACTTGCTGTGCCTTCTGAAGGCAGACAGTAACTTCACAACTACACAAAGCTTGGCAGCGTGAGATTTCAGCTACAACAGAGATGAGGGACAATACAGACAGTATCTCTCTCCTGCTTGAGTCAGCAAAACATTTGCCTTTGGGTGAACGAATGCAACATGATGCAATTTTCAGGCTCTTTAGGAAACTCCAACCATGTGCCACGTTACCCTTAAATCTGCCCATAATTCAACAAGCATTGTTTATCTTTCACCAATTTGAAAGTTTTTAGTATTTTTTTTAGATGTAGATATGCACCAGACTAAAATATAAATAAATCACAGAAGCATCCTAGAAACAAGAGACTAACTTAACATTTCAAAACAAAAATATACATTTTTACCATACTTTTTTCAGAACAATTGGCAAATGTGTAGACAAAGAGACCCCAAAACATTATCTGTAACAGGTGACCTACAAAGCACAGAGTGCAAAACATGCAGGAGTAATTCGGAAATTCTCCATAAAATACTATTAAAAAAATAATCTATTAAGGGTGGGGGCATGCAAGCACCACCATCATTTCTCTATATACCTATATGTTTTCTATGCTACCTTAAGTCTACCCCATACCTCTAAAAACAGCAGTTTTGGGGAAGTTATCCATTCTGACCAGCACAACACTACCACAGAAATCTAGGCTCACTTTTCGTTAAAGGAAATGCCTGGGAAAAAAAAAATCAAACCGGATAGGGCAGGGTGACAGACTCCAGGAAATCTCTTCGTCTATGAACGGTTTCTTTTTCACACAGCAGACATTGCAACAGCTCCAGCAGGCACAGAGCTCATCCCCAGGAAGTCTTGCCAAGCATACTTCAGTGCTCCAGCACAGAGAAAGAGCTCTTTCAAGGCCTTTCAACAAGGCCTTTCCCCAAAGAGAGAGCAAGGTTTCTGTAGCCCAAGAGCAGCCACTTCCAGCTGAGTTTTGCTGGAAGTTAGCTCTTTCATTTCAACCTCTAAGAGGAACGTGGACATGTTTAAGGAAAGGTTGGATGTGGTACTTAGGGACATGGTTTAGTGGGTAATAGGTGGTGGGGGGATGGTTGGACTAGATGATCCTTGAGGTCTCTTCCAACCTTAATGATTCTATGATTCTATGATCTGAAAATCTGTTTTCTGGGCTTTCCATGGATTTAAAAACAAAGTCAAAAACTCTTAAGTAACTCACTTTTATATGCCCTGGTTTCCAAATTTATTCTACACAGCTGCATTTCTTTCCTTCTCTAAGGAAGCCATGCAGATAAACCCCTGAGCTTTGCTGGCGCTTCTGCTGACAGCTACAAGCTCTATTCAGCAAGAGAAAAAACACAGCGCGATGGCACAGAGAGACTGATTCTGCTCCGAAGTGCCCTTTCTCAACACTATGTCCCTTGCTCTCATGTACTGAAAAAGTGAAGGCACCAGGACCCTCCGCTCCCTATATTGCCTTTGCCTGATGATAGAGAGGAACTAGGGGTGCTTGGCTCCCAAGGGTGTCCCCAGTTCTTCTAAAGCAGCTCCCAGCTTCCTGATACCTCTCCGAGGCACCCAAGCACCCGCTCACCCTGAGCACCAGGCCACAGTACTGGTCCCACCTACAGTTTCTTTCCAAAGTACTTTCTGGCACGCAGACCCCAGGGAACACAAGGATCCCCATGCCACAGAGCATCACAGGTCTCCTCCTGCGTCACAGAGTTAAGCACTTACAAAACATACACAATTACAAAACAGCTGGTTCAAAAAGCTTCCCCTTCCATCTTAGTTTGCATGACTAAGTTTCCACAATTAATACTGGTATTTCAATTAACAGTGAAATTCAGAGCAGTTGCAACACACGTGTGACGTGTCAACACAAAGCATTACAGTATAAACATTATGCTCTCAGAGGCTGCAGAGGAGTGCTCACATACTGCAGTAATTTGGCAGTTAATGGAAACCAGGACATTGCTCAACTGTCCCCATGTCCAGTAAAAGCCTCATCATAAGGTAAGCAAAATGCAACAAGGAAAATTCCTATTGTTTGTCTGGGCATACCAATTAATTTGGATTAAAACAGGGTTGGGTTTAAGCAGCAACAGCTATTTCCAAGCAGTCTCAGCAGGGAACACCTTTCCCCAAACACTGTGATTGCCCTTCCGCGACTCTAGCAAGCAATTTACTGTGTCTGAAAGCAACGCTGCCTGAGCAGCACAAAGCAGCCCTGCACAGCACAAACCACAGAGAGGGGCGGGAGGGGAACCAAGCCATCAGCGCCCTGTACAGTATATCAACAAGGATGAGGACTTCTTACAGTCCTGTATTTCCCACTGTTCATGTAAGCTGCCATATGCACTTAAAAAATGCATTTAGGTCAAAGAACAGAGTGGATAATTAGATTAGGTACATGTTTCAACTGGTTTATGGTTATACTGAAGGATATATGGTGATACCCTGTGGCTCATTCTATCAAAAATACAGAGGAATCAAGATCCTCTGTCACTGCAAAGCCAGTATTTGCCGTGACTGATGCTGCATAACCCCGATCACAATTAGCCAGGGTCCTCTGCTCGTAAGCAAACGCAGGAGGCCATACCGAGCTGGAGTGTGCCCGCTGCCCCAGGTGGTAGCACTCACCAGGATTGCCTAAAGGGAGAGCGTGCACAGTGATGTGAGGAGGAGCGTCCTACATCTTGTCAAAAAGTATTTCAGTGGGAGCAGAACACAACAGCACCCAGCGGTAAGGTAACTTCCTCGGGATGATGCCGGGCAGCAGTCGCCGAGCTGGGAACGGCACAGAGCTGTCCCAAAACCAGCAGACTTCCCCTCACACTCTGTCACAGCACAAGTCCAAGACTTCAACCTGCTTACAAAATCTCACTTCTCTGTTTTTCTTTAAAGAACAGATTAAAAGAGATGGAAAACTCTCCCCAGCTCACGGCAAGCTTGGACAAGCAATAACAGGTCCCAGGCAAGCATCCTCCTCTAGGAGCACTTCCCAACCAAGGATCAAGATGATGCCTGAAGATGATGGTGATAGTGCACGCTAATCAGGTGCAAGTGTTCCCCAGTGACTTAAAAGTTTCTGTGCAAATATATGAAATATTTGATGACACTAGCCAATAAATGACTGTCACCTGCAATGCTGTTCACTTTGCTTTGATTATCTCTAGTATAATCCAAAAAGTCCTCAACACGGCAGGGATGGCAGGAAGAGGGGGGGGGATTCTCATGAGCACGTGCTACACCCACACAACCATGGCTGCAGGCGCAAGGCCATGAGAACAGTACGGAAACAGCAAGGGAACACTGCTGTCACAGCTGCTCTGGGAAGCCCTGCCTTATCAGCCGGGAGAAAAGTCTGCAGTGCTGTGAAGAGTGGGCCCACAGCATTGCCACGGCCAAGGCTGGAACAGGCTGAGCTGTGCTCAGCAACAGAGCTGCTGTCTGGATGGTGTGAGTCTGTCCTGTGCACTGAAACCTGCACCACGGGGTGAGCGCGGGCATCTCCACACCAAGCCACGTTGTATAGTGGAGATGTAACCTTACCTGAAACGTAAGCCCGCAATTAAGTCTAAAGATTGTGCGTACAGCTTCATTTCCTCGCTCATGCAAATCCACAGGTTACAGAGCATCATGCTTGAAGTCTGGGAGACAGACCTGCACGTCAGCCCTTGCATTGCCTGCACTTGGGCAGGACACAGTAGCCTTGCGCCAACCAAATATGGTGAGACCAGGTCAGAGTCACCACAGTGGGGACGAGCTGTTACACCCATGCACGTGCTGCTGGGCAGCCAAGGGCCCAGACCTGAGCCAGTCCAAGGCACGGCTTGCAGGCAGATCGTGAATCATCGCTCCTGGACTAGCAAGGTCACGCTGCTGAGCCAGCAGAAGGCTGGGGTGTGACACCCGGCATCTTGCCTTGCTTTCAGTCTGCCAGCTGCTTTCTGCATGAACTGCCAGTTTCTGTAGCAGCACAGTGACACTGTGTCGCAGCACTGCGCAGCTGCTTGCAAAAACACCGCCAGCAACACCCGCACTGCCCGAACCAGGAGCAGAAGCACATACAGCAACTCCCAAAGCCCTGCTCCAAGCGCTCTCTCCCTGGAGCCAAGCACACAACACATCACATCCAGTAGCAAGTGTTGGTTTCCTCAGATATAAGTTCGTCCTCACATGTCCCAGACAGGCTGTAGTAAAGGGACAGGGAAGTTGTGAAGGGAGACCACAAAAGGACTTTCACTGGGAAATGGGGGAAAATCAGGGTGACTTTACTCAGTCTGATGCTGGTAGCCAGGCGTGACTGCCTAGGTAAGAATTAAGGGTAAGGTGGTTACACAGTGGTGCTTATCCTCAACATCTTTCCAGCATCCTGGATGTACCGTTTAAACAAATGCTAAACTAAAGGTTGCATAGTGGTATTTAATAACCTCCTATGAATTTTCTCAGGCCCTTCCTGAGCTCATATAATCTTTTAGCACCCACGGTATCCTATGGCAAGGAGTCCCACAGCTTAACTGTTATGTGAAAAAAACATCTTTTAGGAGACAGTAAAGAGTAGCCTTTTTTACAGAGACATTAAGAAAGGACAGTGAGATCAAAAGACGGAGCATAGCAAATAAGCTAAGAACAGGAAAGGGAAGTGAATGTTATGCAAGGGACTGAACAGTAAAGACACAGTAGCTCAGAGGAGCACATGGGGAAGGGTGTAAGCTTACTCACAAATCAAACCTTAACTTTTCTACCAGAAGTGACATAAATGGGATAGAGAGCATGAGGACTTACAAGCTGCTTCCTGGTGCTCTCCCCACCCCTTTTAAACTTCTAAGTACAAAAGAAAAACCTTACGCCTTTTTAAAACACATCTTAGTATTTCTGAGTCACTCCCCGAATTTGTCACCTGAATGGCTGCCATTACTCTTTCTTAGACAATAAACCCTACTAGTATTAAATATTTCTAAAGATTTAACTTGTCAACAAGTTAGCTGCTTTGGCCAGAAACCAGATATTATCTGTTCTATGTTTTATGGTCTCTAGCACAGAACCATACTGATCACTCCAGACTGCTGCTCCCTTCATCACGCCTCCATCAGCTAAGTCTGGGAACTCCGTTCTTGGATAGCAGAGGCAACATTTAATATTCCTCACCCTATCCTTGCTAAACAGTGTCAATCACGATAAGCTCACATATTTCCCAGATGAAGTATAATATCTGGCTGAACAGGGAACAAATTGTCCCTTCCAGCGCTTGCTCTCCAGCTGCGCAACTCAGCTCTTCCTTCAGTGATTCGGCAAGCCTGAAGCACTCCCTCTGCCATTACTTCCATGCTGGCACATCCCATGCGAATTTATTCCAGGATTTATTTCATTTTGGCAGAAAATATTTATATCAAAATATGAGAAATCTCATGTATCTTGTGTCTAAGCATCTTAGGGCTCATCTACAAGGCAAATGGACTTATACCGTGTCATACTATTATACAAAATAGTTATATACATGTAAATCCCCACGTACTTTTCAAAAGTTTTCCCTTTTTCAGCCTCCTCTCACGTCACAAAACTTCAGCCATGATTATGGGTAAGTTTGTTCATGTGCAACTTTGAGCCTTTTAAGGCTACTGAAATCCCCTGAAATATTTATGTGGCTCAAATGTTACTCAGAACAATTAGTTCACTCTGTTTCCTCCCTAATCAGCATTTTCAATAGGGGAAAACAGTTCACATTACAAAGATCTATAACCATGGAAATTTATGAGGCATACAAGTATTGGCAAAGAAAAAAATAATCCTTTGAGGCTATTTCATCTGCCAGCATTCCAGCAAGAAGCAGATGGCAGGGTACAGAGTCAGAAGCCACTCACAAATAACCTGATCCTTACACCCATACCACGAGGCATCCACAGACCCCAGACTCCTTTTGCCAGGCCTGGCTGTCCCAATGCATAGGCCAGCTCCCATCTTACTTCCTGATCCCTCCTGTACGTATTTTTAAAGCATCCTACTCTAGTAACCTGAGTATATTTTAATTAGATCTCCCAGAAATCAATTAAACAAAAGGTTTGTGATTAAGACATCATTAGGAACCTGCATTCATATCAACTAATGCCCAACAGATATACAATTACTGAAATCCTTTAGGAAACAGTATCTGACACAAGAGTGAAGAAAATTCTCACTTTCTGTTGAGCAACAAAGAAATGCCCCTGATTTCCATTAAAGCCTTCTCCGGTTCTACTCCGTTCCACAGTTTCCTCCCTGCATCCTACGTCCCAGACTCCAGCAGCACAACTGCCCCCTCCACAAGCGGCTGCACCCACAATGGGTTTTTCTACCACAGCAAAGTTTTGTAACTACATTCCACCTGCATGAAAGGTTTGCGACTGGCTTCATTACTCCAGCAAAGACTGCTCGATGAAACACATATTCAGCCTGTGCTAATTGACAGAGCACTTACATTCCATTAAAATCAAACAAAAGGGAACATTTTTACACACACACGCACTTAAGACAGAAGATGTGATGACAGACCTAAATTTTAATGGAGAAGGTTCAAATATTCATGCACTTAGAGATCACTGGCCATTTAACAATTGCATTTCTGTTTTTCTTATTCCCCCCACCATGTATCTCAACCCATTTTACAGTATATCTCACCATGCTGTATGCAAGCTTGTGCTTGTGACCCTGAGATTCCCCTCAGTGTCCTCATTTCTTCAGCTCTAAAACCGAGATAACGACTTCCTTCATAGCAGCATCATGAGGACCAGCCTTGTCCATACTTTTGGATACAAAAACCTGATTGAGCTGCAGAGGTTCATCAGGCCTTTGTTCCCTGCTCAAATCCAGAGTCAGTCTCACTCCAGTCTGGATCATATCACTGGAGAGGAACGAGACCTGAAAACAGACTTCTTGCAAACCAGCATAATAGAGGGAAGCAACAGTCCCTCACTTTCCTTTGCCAGCAGGCAACAGTGCTGTGCCACCTCAGCCTGTGTCTCGATTATGGCAAGGCTTCGTTACTGCTGAGCCCATCCTGGCATCTGCTCCTCCTGTGGCCGACATCTCTGCCCCAAAGCAGCCAGTGGGACACAGCACACCCACTGCCAAGGTGCCTATCACAAGATCAAAAGACCTCCCCTGCAAGAAGTTTCATTCTGCTTTTGGTGAAAAGGAGACTGAGGCAATGGACCTTCACGTTCTGCACTCGTGACCACCACTCACAAGCAAAAGTCATACTCATGCTCCACTGGGTGGCAAGTGCTTCATCAACACCACCACAAAATCAATGGTTAGTTTTTGACTCTCAAGCAGAAATTGTCTTAATTTGTTTAACTAAAATCTATAGGACAAGCACTACATAAATATACACATTGCACTAATCTGTTTTTTCTTACGTAACCAAACTATTTGCAAAAAAAGAGAATACATAAGCAAACACAAACAACCAAACTACTCGGTACAGCAAACATTGCCATTTTACCTCCCTTCTTGTCAGACCTCTCCTCAACTCAGGCTTGGCAGCACAACTATCCCCACTGCGAGCTGCTGCTTTAGATAGATCAGTGTGGTCTGTTGCACTGACAAACAGGTAGTCCCTATATGGTGTAATCAAATCTGTGACTGCGTGAATAGTAATACAGCCAAAGCACACGCCCAGAGCTCCCAGCCTCCAGAACTGCTTCGGGGACAGCAGCCACTTCACTAAACACCCTGAACCCTTTGGAAACTGCACGTCATACAAATCCTCCACCACATCCCCTTGGCCTGTTTTCCAGTTTGCAAAACATCACTGATAATACACTCTAGAGTTGAAGATAAAAAAATATTTTTAGTCTCAAAAATGGCTTACAGTGCCAATAGTCCAGCAAGTCTACCGTAGGCAATGCATCGCTCTTAGCCAACTAATGAGAAAATGGACCTACAGGGAGTTTGATTGCTTTCCTCAATTACCCCGTGTGCACAAACTAGTCCTTCTTGCTCAGCACATCCACTCTCTGCATTCAGAGCCAGCTAAATGGCAAAAGGAGTCGTATTGTGTCGTACCGCCTGCAAAACCGCAGTGCCAGCACAAGCACATGTGCTAGGCTGGATTTCGTGCCTACTTACACATCAACAAAACTATTTACCACGCTGTGATTTTGAGAGCCGTGGCTCCAGGGATGTGCTGGAAGTGTATGGAACAGGACAGAGCTGTCCAGAATCACAGACGCTGTCACTATTATTTGTGTCTACTGCATTAATGCTCAAAAACCGACGCAGACCTAAGCAAGGGAACAGGCAACATAAGCTTTTCAGGGAGGTAAAATCAGCTGTTACAGTTGAAAAAAACCAGACATATCCTGAGGCAGGTATGTTCTTCAGGTATAAAACTAAAAATCAATATAGAAGAGTATGTTTAATACAAAACTGTACTAAGCAGTCCTTACCCAAGAGAGCTGTATCTACCTCCACTGCAAACACAGAGCAAATGGGACATAGAAGCAGAGAAAACAGCACACACAGCAATGGCGGTGAATGCCTTTATGAGAGATTATTTTGATCCAATTTACCTGTTCGGCCATGTGCTAACAGTTACACGACCTTAAGAAGTTAACATGTTCCAGATTTGCTTACTGGGAGCTGATAGCAGCCTCCCACGTGCACGTAGCCACACTCGAGCAGCACGACCTCGTCACCAGACCTAACAGCTAGTGCCAGTGCTCCTGCACCAAACCTGGTGGAAGCCAAGAAAATGGCCAAACCTAGAAAACTGAGGTTACTGAGGGCAGCGTGCAGGCAAGCAGGGGGGCACTGACAGCCAGCTGGCAGTCTTGACAGGGATGGATGAAGCCCAAAAGCCAGCTGTCACACACCCCCAGCGTGCAGGGCAAGCAGACCAGATGGGAACAAGCCCCACACACACGCCACAGGACACACCAAGGATGGAAATGCATCTTCAACGCACCCTCTCACACAGGGCTCTCTGGGGAAGCGTTTTGTTACATCTGAGATTCACAGACCAACACCACACCCTGCGAGCTGGGACCCACAGCCTCTCCTGCCAAAAGCAGGCAGGAGTCATGCTCGCAGCCAGGAGGAAAGGGCTGCTGGGGTGCTCTTTCCAACAGCAGCCCCATGCACAGAGCACTGGGGTGCAGTCCTTCCCACGAGGGTTTAACACAATGCACAAAGGGCCTGTATAAGTGACATGAAGCTGGAACAGACCCACGACCAAGACAGATTCGAGATCAGTGAGAAAAACGAAGGCTAGGAAATATGTAACAATGCCTTTGTTATTTTTATCTAGAACAATGTTTTGCAGGAAACTGAGTGTTACACATGTAAGAAACCTCATGTAAGCTTGCACATCTGCCTGCCTCAGGAGCAAGCCATAAGTCCAGCACAAGTCATGTCATGGCACAGGGGAACAGAGTGCATACACGCCTGGTGGGTTCGCCCTAGTCTTGGTGGCCAGGAGATCCCAGACTGCACGGCTTCACATCACTGGGGGACCAGACAGAGTTCATCCTCAGGATCTGTGCCAAGGAAGAGGCAGCACTGGAGCCCAGCCACACTAAAATGTTTAAGAACAAATCTGATTAGGATCCCAGACTGCAATTATACCAGCCTAGCTAGCATCCAGCAAAAACACTTTTCTCCCCATGGGACTGTTCCAGCAGTGGCTTTCTTTCCTGAAGTCCCTGCTACTATGGGTGAAAGACACTGCAACACATCTCATGTCCTCAAGGAGAGACACCTTTCTTGACTAAACCTGGTACTGGGGAAAGGAAAAAGAAATTTAAAAAAATAATGTATCAGAAGACGCAGTGGAGCTGCACAGGTATATACAAAGACAGATTTTTCTCTAGTACCTGTGTTCTATACATCAGCGAGAATAATTTTTAGGACTCATGTCAGAGTCCTCAGGATAAGGAAAATCAGACTTTCTGCAAGGAAACAAAGTTCATGTTTATTCAGAAACTGAGACTCATGTAAGCTCACTTTTCAGACACACTTTCCGTAACACCATAAAGCAGAAAGTGAATACAAATAGTCACTTGATTCACTCTCTCCCCTACAAGTAAAATGAAAAACTCACCACACTAAATACTTTGAAATATGTTAGAACTCCTCCTACCAGTCTCCATCATGAAGAGGCTCTGGGAAAAGGCTATCACCATGTTTTGTAATCCCTGTTGCTAGATTTTCTCCAAATACTGGAGGAAATAGAGTCACAGTCTACACAGCCAAGTGTGTAGATTCCACACAAGTAAATTCCACCTCTCCTGGCTGCCGTCAGCAAGGCTCCTGGTCTGGACATGCCACTACACAGACTGAGCTGGATGTAAAAAACCAAATCATTTATTTACACCTCAGTAAACAAGTGCAAATTTTGTAAACAGGAAATTATTTTACCTTGCTTTTTGGCAGTTTCGTTTAAGTAATTGTCAAGGAGTTGCAATCATGATTGTGGTTTACCTTAATCAAGTAACTAACACAACTGTAAACAAGCAAATGCCTTTGACCAACCTTCTGAAATCATATCACGAAGAGAAAGCCACCAAACAATCATCAGTGAGAAGGCAGGAGCTCATAAAACAATATAGTCCCTATTACTAGAGTGCTTTGGTCAACCTGACTGGCTGTGCAGTATAAACAAATCATTCACTAATGAGTACTAACATAAAACAAAAAAAAATTCCTCCCCAACTGGACAGGTAAGATTAAATGTTTATTTCCTGGACACAGACTACACTTTGTCTGGACAGCCTCTGAAATAGCAAGTGGCAAAGAATTTGAAATCTTGGGAAATGCAGGGCTCCTGGAAAGGCTTTAAGATGCAGAGATGTGCCTGAAAGCAGTGTGACTCCCCTGGCAGAGCTGCCACGACAGAATACATGCACCCCTCCCACTCTGCCCAAAACTAGCACTGGGACGGCAAGATGAACGTCAGATGCTGGGTCTGCTACGAACCTCCCTACTCCTACTCCAATGGTCAACTGCGTGAACAGCCTTTTGAAAGCAGAAGTTCACACTCTGATTCATAGAATTTATTTTTTTATTTACTGTTAGTCATCAAAAAGCTGCAGTTGCAGCAGGCAGCTGTATCTCCACACAAAGCGGCAGTCTGTCCCCCACCACGGGACCACAGACACCACTGCTGATGTGACATGCAGCATGGCACATGGGGCTGAGCAAGACAGAGATCCCTTGCTACAGGCTCCTGCAGCACAGCGTGGGAGAGCTCATCAATGCTGGCCATGTTCTGCTGGTGTCTCATGGCTGCAGCACCATCAACACTCGATTCAGCTTGGCTTCCCACCCCAGTTTTGCAGCAGTCCCCAGTGTGTTAGCTCACAAGCTCCCAAAGGAGCACCAACACATACTTTGCTTTCCTTCTTGGGATCAGCCTTAGCTCTTAATGCTCTGACGCTTACAAAATCATATGCTGCTCATGAGGTATGGCAAAGGACCAGCGTAGTTTAATATTCAAGAGAAACTATCAGGTCAAGGTTCTCTGTTTTCCTTCGTCCCGCACGAAATGGCCTGTGATCAGATCAGGCACAGAGCCATTGGGGTAAGGAACACAGTCATGCAACACAGCGCACACACACTTAGGTGTTTTTTCCAGAAAACTGTAATAGAGCCCTTCCCTGCAGCGCTGCTCCCGGTGGAACGCCACCCAGGGATTTAACTGCTGGTTATTTTGTTTTCTCTGTACCTTTATCCCTCCACTGCCTGATGATCTTTCAAAAGGAGGCTGCAGCTCAACCCCAAGTTTACCTTCCTGGACTCCGTTGCTAGGTGAAATGTGTGGTCACAGGGCACCAAACAGAATTATTACCCAAACAGCCTGGCAAGAACCCAAAGGCCAAATTCACATTCGCTGTCCTTGAGACACCCTAGTATTTAAACATCTGTCAAGACCTTCACCCTATCTCCAGCTCCTCCCTGGAGAAACGCAGAATTCAAGGCAAGTGTTAGATTAGCCTGCGGAGTCTAACACACACTGTGGATAATAGGTCAAAAATTTAATGTTCATTTCCTTTAGACTAATATTCAGTTTCTAAATTGCATTAATAATGCAGCAACCTCTTAATGTGAATGTCATTAGCCCCAAGATACTCAATCGTTATTTAAAAAGCATTTCTTAGGTTATTTCATTATTTATCTATCTTTTAAATCGACCCAATGAAAAAAAAAGCAGCTATGCAACAGCCTTAAACCAAAGGCAACTAAAGAATCAGCAAACCTCTGAAATCGGACATTAAGATCATAGCATCGGAGGAATGAGACAAATGAAATCTGATTTAACTGAAGCGGGAGGGTGTTTTCCAGGCTGTTGCAGCCCTGTCCATTAGTGCAAGGTCAGGCTCCCAGGGCAGAACCCATGCCCCATTTACCCGTAAGCCCTACGGCCAAGCCTGAGAAGATGCGACTTGACTCGCATGGTATTTTACAGCTTCCCTGGGGGACAGCAAACAACAGAAGCACCACTTTAATGTACTCCACACGCCCCAAAAATGACAGAAATGAAAGCTAAGTAAGTGCCCTTCTGCACCACGCAGAGACAAAGAAATCAGCTCAGTTCCTCTCCCAGATGCCCTTCGCAGCTGCCACCAAGGTGGGGATGGTGCTCTGAGGTGCCGCCCCATGACAGAATGGTCCCCTTCTCTGCATCTTGTTCCTTAATGCCTTTTTTTCCTTAGTAACTAACTGACAGGGAAAAAAGCAAAGTCTTCCTCCAAAGTGGTCTCATGCCTGTTTACAAAAACCAAGAGACAGCTGTTTATTCTCAGAAAGAGGAGACTGTGCAAGAAACAATACTGCAATAAGGAGAGTTTAACACCGCGTATGCAGCACTGTCTGCGTTAGCTGCACAGACACCATTCACTGCCTCGTTCAGTACTCTTCCTGGTAACACAGGCTGTATCACACAAGCTATACCCGCATGCATGTCATGAAAAAGGAGAACAGGCACTGAGAAAAATCCTGCAACTGCTACCTAGCTAGCAGAGGTCGGCTCAGAGGAATGAAATTACAGAACTGAAAGAGCAGAGAGCAGCGCAAGGCTACGGCTGCTTCACCAGGGCGGTGAGTAACCCCCTGCAGCCCACCAACCCGACAGGCAGCAATGGACACAAACGAGCAGAGACCAGTGCAGGAGGCAGAGGAAATGAAGATTACTGATCTGTCCAGGGGGCTGGCTCAGACACGAAGAGAAGACAATATTAGACCGAGACAGAATGAAGCAAAACAACTGTCTCTACCCTGCCCTGAGAGAAAAGAGAAAGCGGTTAGTCAGATGAATGCTTTCTATTTTCCATTTTATCTAAACTAAACTGGGGAGTGTCACATCATGCAAACCCAAATCACCGACATCTGCATCACCAATCTGCATCGCTTGTTTCTCCACACAGTGTTTCAGCTGTTTCTTTTTGTTTGGTTCTCCACATCAACCTGTTGCAAAAAGCAGGATTTGAGTTTCATGTTTTTTTGTAAACTGTTATGCAGAAAAAAAGCCAAACATGCCATTTCCTTTTTCCTCCTCAAAGACTGCATCCCCTCTGCTGTACAGAGCGCTGTTCCCAGCCCCACTGTCTGCCGGCCCCCCGGAGAAGGCAGCTCCCACCCCAGGGACTCACTCCCCGCCCTTGCTCCAAGGCGGAAGTTGACGGGTTTTGCACTTTTCAAACTCAATTCCTCTCCTTAGTCTCTGTCAGAAACCTTCCAGATGAGGGGCAGATCAACTATCAAGTCTTGCTACTAACATTCAGAATATTTATCAACATAGACTCAAACGGTTACAATGTAATTAAATTTTGCTAATGATGATCCTCAACAGTCCTGGTCCAAGTTTTAAGCTGTTACTATCAATCCCTGCAGAGTCTACCCCACAGGCAGTGATCCAAAAAATGGTTCCCAATAGAAACTTGAAACGAAAATAGATGAAAAGGTGAAATCAGTAACAGCTTTCCCCTTGAAGCCACCCTAGCCACAACCAGAAGGTCCCGTCTGCTTCTGCACCCCACAGTCCAGTCACAGTGAAATGGCAGCAGGGGAAGGATTTCTTTATTTCTGCCACTGCCAGGCCTAGCAGCAAGAACAACCCTGGCTGGCCGTGGCCTGCTGGTCCTATCCCCCAGAAATACCCCGCCCACACCACGCTGCGTGTAGCGTGACACCAACACGGCCTGGCAGTTTGCTGTAAGGGAACTTTACTAGCAGTAGATATATATTCATGGCATGTTTAATTCTTCAAGTGTATATAAAGTCTGGATTCATCAATAGTACACCGCTACCCAAAAATCAACAGTTGTAAGACAGAAGTCAGCATTACCTGGCCTTATCTGGCTACTTTCAAATTACTCATATGCAAATATTTCTGTGCTTACTTGCATGCAGGTAAAGGAAGGAATGCTGCTGGTCAAAATATTTACAGCCATGGACAAACCACAGTGACAGAAGCTCAGGGCAGTGGAGAGGGTAGTTGTGGCCAGAAGCAGGTGTGCAGGACCTGGGGGGACAGAGGGGCGGCATAACCATGTCACCCATGGGTGTCACAACACACACAGGGCTGTGGGATGAGCTCCAGCGTCAGCTTTGCCTCTGCAAAGGGCCACGTGCAAGAAACATGTTTTCTTTCCTTTTACACTCCCACACAGCATGTGAAAATATACCCATTGTAGGACAAGTCACATCGTTCCTATGTTTTCTTTTGCGCACACATCTTTTTGTCTGTAAATACAAAGTCTTCACATATGCATACTTTTAAAAAAACAAACACACCCTTACAATGTGTTAGTTAAGCCTCTTTAGATTTAATGAGATACTAAGCTGCATTTATGAAAGCGCAAGCCCTCTACAGCTACATTCATGCGACTTGCTATCTTCCATTATTGATAAGAGAAAGAAGCAAAATCTGTTTGCCGAACCTAATACAACAATAAGAAGGTGAAGATTAAGAACAGCAGTCAAAAAAACCTCCATCTCAGCCTCACAAGAAATAATGATCAGGAGGGTCAAGTCAAAGCAGCCTTAAAATTACCTGACTCTCCAAGAAACCAAATCTGGCACCACAGAAGATTTTGCAAACATTTCTCAAAAGCAGCTCTGCAGTTCCAGCAAAAACAAGAGTTAGAAGAGAATTTCAAATCCCCTCCTTGAAAGCCAAATTCGCAGGCACAGATCCAAAAATTAAGCTTAGAGATTTCTCTACTCTATGCAAGAAGTGACACGCATACACATCCAACACGCGAACAGAACACAAAACAAGGGTTGTTTTTCACAGTTTTAATGTATCGAGGTGCCGAGCGTAAGAGCGAACCCTCCATGCCACAGCAACAGACTCCAGCAAGACTCTAGGAAGTTCTGAAGTATCCCCCTAAGCAACCAGTGCTATCAGACATTTTTCTTCCTAGCGGGAGAAGGATTTTACTTAACACGCTTTGTCTTTCCCGTGATTTATAAAGTAAGCGATTCTGAGCGTAGCAGTAACACACCTCCCTAAGTGCAAAAAAAAAAAAAGAAATCCCACAAACAAGAGTTAAAGAAAAAGCAAACGAGTCCTAATACCTGAAGCGAAACAGACCCACTGACACGGAGGAGGCGAGCGCAGAGCACGAGGCACCTCCCCGCAGGCTCAGCCGACGCCGCTTCCCACCCCCCCCCG
>VWZZ01004552.1:38709-113777 GCA_013399095.1 Psophia crepitans | reverse complement strand
CCCGCGGCCAGGGGAGCGGCGGCTGCTGGGGGAGCCGTGGCGCGGGTGGGTGTCTTCAGCTGCCTTATCGCTAACTTGAGAGCTTTGCTTTTTTATGCTCGATTTTGTTCCCCCTGCCCGCACGCCGTTCCCACGGCGGAGGGCACACACACGCTGCACTTCAGTACACGCATGGGCTTTTCTCCTGGTAACAGCCACGGGGACCACCACGCGTGGCCCACAGCCCGCTTGTCACAAAATAAAATTACAATAGTGATGTGAAAATGGTGTTAAAGAAGGGATGGTATGGCCAGAGAGCTCAGTAAAACCAGCTGAAGTTACAGACGACTAATCCTGGTAAATTTTCCCGAATGAGGAAAATGAGCTGTGGTGCAAGGTGGTGAGAAACCCCACAGGCGTCATTTGCCTGTGTTTGGCACCTCCTGGGTACCAGGGCTGCCACAGCAGGGCCTGCTGTGGAAGCTGCAGCAGGACAGCTGATGCAACAATACAGGACAGTGATGAGGACAAACTCTTGGCTAATCGTCACGGACTTTGCCAGGAACACAAGAATCACTGAAAGGTGTTAGGGCAGAGAGGGACATCTTCATCCAGTATCCAGCCACCAAAGTTTTAGCAATGTGCTCATTTGTGCACAATTTTCCTAGCTGATAATAAACCACAGTATTTTAGAGTATGGTTTTCAAAAGAGAGCTTAGGCTCTGTATTCTTTCTGGTTCTTTTCCACTTACAGGTACCAGGCAAAGCGTGTGCTCATATCAAAGGTAAGATTTACAGGAGATAGCAGTACATATGCTTAGTCAACCACAATCACATGAGAAACAGCAGTGTGCAACTTCTGGTAAAACTGCTTCAGATTTTTAGCAGGGCCTTTTTCACATGGACAAACAGAAGCCGTATAACAAACAGTGTTTGTTCGGAGACAGAGGATCTAAAAGAGGCTGCACAACACAGAGTAACCAGCTTCCTATGGTCATCTTCCAAAGTATCTTACCTCTCTGTCCACTTCTGTTCCACACAAGATTTTACCCCAGTCTTACAGTCTGGGATTACGGCTGTGTATTCCTCAAAGTTTCAGCACTCCTGAGCCATCCCTCTTCCTTTCCCCTTCCTCCCTCCTCCTCCCCAACAGAAATGCACGACCTATGGTAGATACTGACAACGCATGTCCACAGCCTTGAGGGTGGTTTTCAATACTGGACTGTGGGCTTAGGGGACCCTCCATGTGAGTGTGCATGTGTGTGCCCCCAACTATCACAGTTAGGAAATGTGATTTTGCCTGCTGCCTTTTTCACCAGCTGTTAGAGGCAAGAGAGGGTCCAGCTTCCCCCTAAACTCCAAGTTGTCTCTGTCCCCTTCTTCTTTCCCTCAGTACAATTACTGACAGCTGGTTAATCACCTTCAGCACACATGCCTACCTTGCTCTCTGTCCATGGCAAGGGGTGGCTGGCAGCAGGGCAGCATTGGCTTCTTGCCAGGATGCAGACAGAGCTGGGAACCCTCGCCAAGGCCGCTGCTGTTGGGTTGGGCCAGCAAGGAACACCTCATGGTTAGGACGAGGGCAGGAGGTGGTCCAAAGCTGCGGGGCTCTCCTGCCTCTCTCTTTTCCTGCTGGCTGGTCCCCTACTTACTCAGACACAGCTCTGGGCTCTTGCAGGGACTGAGCTCTCCCCTCAGCAATCCTGACAGGGAAAAAACAGAAGGATTTCTTGATAGCATAGCATCATTACAGCACTTTTCATTCATTTGAAATATTCAAAGTGCAATTACTTACACAATTTGAGTGAAGAAAATGAGTGTGTAGGGGGAAATGTATCAGCTAATGTGATTCATTAGTAAAGGTGGGTGATGCACATCCCTGTGCAGCTGCAAGGATGAGGTGGCTTGAGCAGCTGTTAAATAATTAGATGGGTGCTGGTACTCAACGTAGGGCGAATACTGTCCACCTCTGTTAGAAGGGCATGAATTAGTCTAGGACAGCTTCACCCATAGCAAAGGCAATCATGATTTCCAATTCCAGCTTCTGGACTAGTTCTTGGAACTATGTAATCTAAAAGATATGATTGGCACCAGCACAAACAGTATAGGCTGGACATGAATGAACTGTGCCCGGAAATCAGAAGCAAGCTCTTAATGATTAGAGCAATCAGATCGTAGCACAGAATAACGGGAGGAAAAATACCCTTGACTCCTTGAATAGGTGGCATGTTAAATATGCTTCAGTCCGGAGTGCTCCAGTCACGGTCTCATGTCCAGTTGCAATGCTGACTGGAAACTGAGCAACACAACACCAAAGTGCCAAACCGAAAGCGTGTGATTCGCCTTTCACTTACTGCTGTTTACTATACAGTGGGATACAGTCATTCTATTTTATAAGATCAATTTTTTCATACCAGGTATCTGACAAGTTATTGCATGCTCTCACTATCTTAATCATCTGTAATTTTGAATCATGCTTCAGATGAGTTCTGTTCAGTTTGCGAAGCGTAGGAATTGAGGATGTCTTTGCTATTCTCAGCTAAATCATAGCAGCAAGACCAAGGGAAAAAATGGTCTAAAGAAACAACTTCCCTCTATGGTTAGGGCTTGGAATTAGGTTAATTCAACTACAGACACAAATAACTTTGCAAATAGCTTACAGAGATTTGAAATAATGAAAACAAAATCCCAAAAAAGTCCCAAATCCCCATATAGTCATCAATAACACAGTGTAGTAAAAGTAGCACTAACACAATCATATCAGTAAGAACTTTGTCAAATATCTTTCCACCTTTCCTTCAGGGGGAGGGTTTAGCCCCCAAACTTAGTTATCAAATCCAGAGCATTCTTAATAGCAGGGCGAGAAACTAGTTCCAGAGACGCTCAGCCAAACTTGGGACACTATGTCATGGACAAGGAATAAGTGAGCTCCAGCTTGTAGTCACCTCCCATTTTGCACTCTGGAAGGTGTACCAAAACCCTACTGGAAAGGTATTGCTTAACTTTTAAATTGGCCAGTTGGCTATTTCACTTGGCTAGTGGAATAGTGAGAGGTGGCATGAGCTGGCCTTTAGCAAGTTCATCTTATGTTCACTCTTCCTTTTCTTTTACTAAAACAGCTCCAGGCTTATCCTCCCATGATTTGTACGTAGGTGAAATTTAGCTGTATTTATGAGGAAGCAAAGGACTTCATACCAGTGCAGGAGTCCTCATGAACAGCTGGGCAGGAGGCATAATCCATCTAGTCACTGCAGATCATTTTTTATCTTGGCTAGAATGTCTTCAGGTTCCACTCCTTCTAAAGAAAGATTATGTTTATGTAAGAAATATTGTATTTATCATGAGCAGAGGAATGTTTTAATGCATGACATCAGGCAGAAGCTACCCAATATTTTAGGGTCAGTCAGGCTGTCTGTCCGTTGGTCCTGAGGCAGTCACCTAATACTCAGCTCTCGAACTTGTTCTTTCACATTGCTTGGCTTCACAGTCAAAAGGATGCAGTTTTTTACTTCAGAAAAGATAACGTATATGGATTGTGCTGAAGTAGAAACACAGAAAAGCTGAGATTTTCAGCAAGGTAAGCTCCAGGGAAATCATGGTGTTTCAAGACCAATATTTCTTGTCTATCTGCGTTTTTACTTCACATGCAATAGGTACCCTTAAAATAACCTTTGCTACATTCTAGTAGCAAAACAAGGACTTAAAGAAGAACTGTTTACTCTGCCATTTGCTTTTTATTTTGTAAATACTGACTCCTTGTCAGAAATAAAATATTCTCCCCTGCTCCCTCTTCAGTTAGCATCTTGTATCCCTCACTTCTGTTGTTTATATTTACTTTCCATCATTATTACAAGTTGCCTCACTGGCCACTCTGCTTTCACATCCTCAAGCACCCTCAGCCTCTGCCCTCCCTGAAAGCTTCACCTGTATTTTCAGTTGATGCCCTAGCAGATTGAGCACTGCATTCACCATCAGGCCTGTGTGCTATGAACTTGCCATAAGAAGTCAAGAAGCCAGCTTGATTTCCATTCTTTACAGGGATCCACACATGAACTTGTGCCAAATTTTGCATTATGCATGCTGGAGGGTCAGGCCAGGAACTGATAGGCAAAGGGCATTAACATTTGAAGACAAGAGCAGCATCCCAGCTGAAGTTTCCTTTCTAAGGTACAGCATATCAAGGAGAAGTTAATCCACTTGAGCAATGCAGGACACAAAGCAATCATTAAGCACTGAACAGTGGTTATCCTTCTGAGTATACAAACTACAGCATGTCACTAGAGGCACTAACATACTACGCCTCGCTAGTATATAGCACTGAACTAGGAAACAACTTTTTGGAATAGAAAACACAAAAGCAGCTGCTCAACAAACATATTACTATGGTCTTTATACAGATTTCCAACTTTAAACTGTACCAGAGATCACACTGACTCATATTTTACAGATGTCATGATCAAAAGATGGCTGTTAGCTAACCCATCAGACTGCTAAGCCAGTCTTTGACAAATGTAGCATACATATCGTGTTCTGTTATCTGCAGTTATTTAAATACATTTGTTTTACCACACACTGCATGATAATATTAATAATTCACAATGATGAATAATGATGATAATGATCACATAATTCATAATGATGATATGCTGATTGTTAATTATAGCAAAAAACCCAAAATGGAAGCTATGCTCTGTCCAAATGAACACATAGCAAAATCTTATCGTGAAAAAGAGCCTACAAAACAATCCTATCACACAAGTGGGTTGGGTTGTTTTTATGATCTGCCTCGATAGATGACAACTGCCTGGAGGAAAACCACAAACACCGAGTGTGGACAGCAGCATCACTTGAACGTATGACAGCTGTAGCTGTTAAGAGCTGAAATACCAAGGCTGGTGATTTTCATGGACAGCTTATGGTAAGATGTTTCTTATTCCCTCACTATCTGGCCATCTTCAGAGTATGCACCACTGTCCTCTTTTTCTAGCTCATCTATTCTGTTTACATGCCAAACTGCACACAGAGGTCACATCTTGCGCTTAAAGTTTATATCCTGCAAAGAGCTCTGTTCATTATCAGTTGATTCTCTGTGATAGCTATGATTAAACTGATATAAATATCTTTACATCCCTAGGGCTGCGACTACTATCTCTTTTGGAAAGACCGATTCTTACTAGCAGTATGAATGGAGTGGACAGCTAGATTCTCCCAAAGTGCTTGTAAATGCAACATCCTGCACAGCAAGAAAAAAAGAAGTCAACAATTAGAATTTCTTTCTTGAAAAAAAGCATTAGATAAAAATTCCCATGGTGCTAGAAGCATTAAGTGAAAGAAAATGATGGAGAGAGATCAGTACAAGACTCCAATGCCCTAGCATCTAGAGGATTCTCTGTACTTCTGTGTCCAGAACTTCATAGCAGAAACTGCATTCACAGTCTATGTAACAAGATACTGTCTCCTGTGTTTGTGATCAAGGTGATATATGGGTTAGAATATTTATGTTTGTTTCATTTTGGGCATTGATCTCATTAGCATTTTCACTCCCAGGGAGAGAAAAATTAGTTCTCCCAGCTACATTTCTTAATGTATGGTCACTTGTTCCAATCTAAGGCACACTCCTAGTTTGCCTCTCTGTCCTCATTTTCTCTTAAAAAACCACTGGATATAAAATTTCGTGTACACATTACCTCAAGTCTTCTGAAGACTGATAGCAAGTTAGATCTGGCAAAAGAAGGGTGTTTTCACAGGCTAACAAGCCTGCCACTCTTGAAAGCCTGCCAGGTTTAAATATTTGATGATCAGACATGGCATTCATCGGATTAATCAATTCTTTTTTTTATATATACAAGTCTGAAGAGTTTCAGAAAGTGCAATCAGGCAGTGCTGGAGACCTGCAGAGGCTTCTCACACCAAACAGGTAAATAGCTACACTTGCTAGGAAATTAATAGGGAAGGCAGAATTCTCTGTCCTGTTCCATTAGAAACACATTGAAATCATAACCGGGGTAGATTGCCTTGAAATAAATTGGCTTTTATAAAGTCTTTTCCTTAGATCCTTCATGTTGGTGGCCTTTTTTTTTACTTAGAATTACATTAAATGGAAACTTTCATAAAGTTGAAATAGGCAAAATTCTTTCTTGGAAGGCAGTGCACAGATATAATTCCACACGTGCAGAAGAACATCTAAGAGATGCTTGCTTACAGACCTGGCACATGTGACACACAGTGGGTGCATGTCAAAGTAAGCATGGGCTTTGGGTTTGGCCAAGTAGGTTACACCATTTGTTTTAGAACCACATGGAGTACGCGTGAGCTGAAGTAATATAAGAAATACAAGTGTCAAAGTGAGAAAACTGTGTCTGAAGTCACCTTTTGAAAAGAGCTTAGGTACTTTCAGCCAAATGCTCCTCCTCCGATTGAGATTCCTAACCCTCCCTCCCTTCAGGAGCCAAATATTAATCCCATCCTGTTCTGCATGACAATAGCCAGAGGTTGGCGCTTCTCCCCTGACTTAGTAGCTGAAGGGACACAACACTCAAGCTGAACATGGGAACCTCCAACTAAGGCAATTCCCAGGGGACACAAAACTGTTCTTCAGTGTCTGTCTCTCAATTGGTCTCTATCAGCCCAAACAGACTGTACAAGTCATCTGAAGAGGATCTTGAGTACTGGACTTTCCTCATCCAAAAGACTTCCCTTAGCTATAGATGATACTATCATTCCTTCACAACTCGACTAATAAAAATTGGATTATTGTTAGCAAAAGCAACTACACCATCAAAGAGCTCTGAGACTGAAGACCACATAGATCCATAAGAGATACATATGCCAGCTGTAGGCTCAAATCAGTTCAGACAGAAGAATGAACCAAACCCTATTTCTCCCATATATTTGGTGAAGTGTTGAGTTTTATGACATCTTTTATTGCAGAGAACAGTTCCTAGGAAATTATTTTGCTCTGACTGAAGCCAATAATAAAATTTCTATTGCCTCCCAGTGTGATTCAAGCAAGGTTCTTAATGCATTCAACAGCTATAGAAAAAAATTGTGAGGATGGCAATGTTAACAAACAATAGTGCTCTCTACCCTTGTATTTCTCTTATGGGTCCCATGGATGTAAGTTTAACTGTGAAAGTCCATTAACACAGCGCTCCTCTGGGCCCCGAGTTTTATACTCTGCATTTGATGCTTCAATCATGATGCAGATACTCATGTCTAAACAATAGAAGAGATTTATGATGTGATGACTTAAAGGGCATCAAAAACTAGTTTGAAAGAGATTCAGCAAGAATTCTGGTTTGCAGAAAAAGGGGAGTGATGTATACAAGGACAAAAAGTTCTCCTTACTGAGCAACAGGGTTGATGTAGCTTATTATATCCTCCCAATAAACAGTGGTGCTGTTGTTTTTTTAACTGCAACTTGTCCTTATGAAAGAAGCTTGTTTATGCTTTCCACAATGTTCACAGGTTCTTTTTATGGCACTTCATATTTCTCTACTGCACAACAGACTAGACACTAGGAAAAAGATGTAGCTGTGCTTTGTTTCAAGGTGCTGTACAATAAAGACTATTATACGTGCTTTGGGTTAAGTTCAAGATAGTGACAACTGTGTCATCTTGCAAGGAGATGAATAGGATGAGCTGATAAAGGTGAACATGCTTAAATATGATTGTACAGTTTTCAGAGTGCTTTTATAGACCGGATGCCTGATAACGAAGTAGATAGTACTTTATTGGGATGCAAAATGGATGGGGCATTAGCAGTCATGTTCTTGCATACCTCTCCATTTAAACTGCTGCTGCATCCACCTCGGAGGAAATCCTTCCAATCATTGTAGAAAGAGGGTCCCAATACAACAAACCATTTAAGCTTGTAAGTCAATATTTAGTTGAATGCATGGGAGTACTGCACTGAGTGGCAACAGATATGGCTCACTTTCTGCTTTTCATATCAGCAGAAACATTCACATAAGGTACAGAAAAATGTAAACAATCCTTGATGCAAAGAATTCAATGTACTTTCTGCAAGTCTGTGTACAAGACAAGACCAAATGCTGACAAAGGACTTGACAATTAGAAAAGTGAATAAAAAGCATTAATCTGCTTTTAAGTCTTCATCTGGAGATGAAATATTGGAGAAACTACTCAAAAATCTTGGGGACAGGGGGGTCAAGCACACGTCAAAGTCTCCTCTACAAATTTGAAGGAGAAAGGGAGTAAATGTTTCATTAAGTAAACAAGCAAATAAGATGTAAAATTTTCAGGCAGTGCCATCTCCATTAGATGAATGTGTACTGAGACTGCCCTGTAGTCATTACTGGGGGAAGGATCTAGAACAACTGTGAGTGTGCTATAGCTCATCCAGGCAACTAATCAGTTACTTGGACTGGTGCCTGCTAAGGTCAGTACTTACTAAGTTGCACTGCGTTTGCATGACCTTGTTTCTGCAGAAGCTGTTAGAGCGCCAATGAGCTACTAGGATATTTTGCAGCAGAGTGGGCTGGTTACAGTTATTCTCCGCTCCGATTAGCCAGAAAGGCCCTTGTGATGATGTTAAACATACCACATTTCCCAACAGTGATCACGATCTCATCATCAAGAGGAAATACTTTCCAACCCTTTTGTTTCAAACAGATAAAGCAAACAGGAAACACTCGGCTACCTTGCTCCCTGCCTTTTGCCATCCATTTCACTGCTTCCTGCCTATGTCTATTTTGGAAGAGAACTGTTAAAGAAAAGTGCTTCTTTAGACGTTCAGGTTTCACTTAAGCAGGCAGCTTGAGCCTTCAGTATCTCACTGGCTTCTCCCTCCTCCTAGCTTCATGGTGGGGGAAAGGGCAGGAAAAAAAGTTGGATAAAACCAGCAGCATTCACAACATCTGCTTCATTTAGTTATTGCCTTTCCTTCCTTTTAACTAATGGCTATTTTTCATAGCACAGAGAAATGGTTCATGAATATTCTCTCTGTAGTGACAGTCTGGGATCCTTTGGTGGAAACTGGGCATGCAGGAGTAGGCATCACAGTATTTATTTTTTTACTCTTTAAACTGACAATTCCAGGTGTCTGATTTCATTAGTTATTTGAGGAGGGTTAAATCCTAGCTCTGTATTTTTGAAACAAACAAAACAAACAAAAAAACACCAACAAAAAACCCCGAAGAATGTTATGCAGTCCAACAATTTCCTGTTGTTTTCAGAGAATTTGGAGGCATTAATGCAACATTAAAAGAAAGAAAAAAGAGAAATTTCTTTTTGTTTGATAAATGTAAGGATAGAAGGATTTTGTGTTTGTATCACATTATTGTTTGAAGCAGGAAAAGAAAAGAATGGGAGCATAAGAAAGGTCTTTGCACAGAGATGGTAGCCTAAAAATGGCTGTGGTTTCTGCTTATGTTGAGCTTCAGGGGGCTGAAAACTGTGGTGCAGAAATGTCACATTTCTGTTGTTTTCTTAGGGAAAAATGCATCATCATCATCATCATCATTATTATTATTATCCTTAACATAAAGGAAAATGCCAACATAACCGTTCCAATGCCCGACCACTTTCTATACTTACTTCCCTTCCACCAATCATATTTTGTCAGGGGGAAAAAAAAAAACAACAGTGGGAAAGCTTAAGAAATTCCCAGATACATTATTTGAATCAAATTATATTTTTAAAAGGAAATAAATTGAATACTTCTTACTAGTTCATCGGGTCAGTTCCCCTGTCATCTATCTCTCATTTTACAGCCACGTCATTGTCTTCAGGTGTTTAAATCCTTTCTGTTAATCTGTAAATATCTATTGGCACTCTGGAAGAGATTTCACAATAAGTGAATAAGCTCCACAGGCATACATACTCGGTTCTATAGGTATGAACGACGAAGACAGCTTTGAGAGATGTTTTACATCCTTAAGCTTCTTGAAAACAGAGGAAATACACGAAGCAGAAACACCAGCTCTGATTTTTTCAGAATGACACTGTATTCAGTTCAATTTCAGATTAAGATCATCCCAGGATTTACTCCAGTTTCAGCTGAAGTAAATAGGAGCGTTCTCACCAGGAGAATCAACATCACACATGAGCACCAAAGAAAGAAGAGGGCTCCTGTTCTCTGGGGTTCCTCTATGTGTCAGAGGTGTATCCAGGTGACAACGGTAATGCAGTACTCCTCTTTGTCTCTTTTTAAAATTTTCTCCTGTAAGGATAGTAGCCTTATGTTTTTCCATTAATCCTCCACCTGCAGCCTCAAATTCCAAACCGACAGACTGGAATTTGCTGTATGAAGGATGCTTTTATTAATCATATAAATTTTTGTATGTCGTGCAATACTTAGAGCCCAGACACATAAATATTTCAGTGGGCATGAGAGAAAGAAAATCTTAAGGGTGACACAGAAAGAAGTGCTCACTGAAGTCATTACAGAGAGCAATGAAGTGATTCCCCACTCTGATGTTAAATCTGCTGCAATTCTGCCAATGCTATCGTTCAACAGCCTCTGGCAATAGCACCTCAGAATACGTTTAGACAGCTTAGTTGTTGGTTTTTTCATCATCATCATCATCATCATCATCATTATTATTATTATTATTATTATTATTATTATTATTATGTGCATGTCTTAAATTCTGTATCATGGCACAGATGCTTTATGCCGAATACAACGTTCCATTTGGTGCAATTTATATTTTTCAATTCAGTTCATGTTTTGTGTTGAGCTGATTCAAAGTGAAATTGTTTTCAATTTTTCACTTTGGCCATGCAATTGAAAAAACAGTCCTTCAGCCTTACCACTCTGTTGCCAGGTACCAAATTGTTCAGTCATGACTTACAGACCCAGTTATTCTTCTGAAGAAATTGGTCAGACTCAGATCTCGCTCTTGTTTGAAGTTATTCACAATCTATTCATGTCAAAAAGAAAAAAACCCACACAGATATTAATTATATTTTCAAGTTCAAGATGATTTACTCAGGTGCTTTGGTAACAAAAGAAAATGTGCTGACAAAACTGACTTGCAAATAAAGATTTTTAAACTTTACAGTGTTTAGATACCCCATCAACACCTGTTCTTTAAAACTAGGATCAACAGAAACCATTGCATGGTCGTGGATTGCAGCGTTCTCTCCTAATTTTCCTTACTTTGGTAAAGCTATTCAGACCATCCTGTGGGAGAGCTCAGAAAGACGACCTTTCAACTTAAATAACAGAAAGGTTTGAATCTGCCAGCTCACAGCTCATTATCTGAGGAATAGCCATGCTGAACATACAAGACTCCTGCTCCTCGCCTCCCAGGCCCCAGAGTGATGCAGTTTTTCCTTCTCAAACTACGCACATTTCTCTGCTCTTTAAGTAGTGTGCTGTCTCTCAAGCAGAAGATCTGGGGACAGCCAGTCGTTTCGTACAAAGAGTAAAAGAATCAGTGTGTTTTCAGTGGAGCAAAAGGAGCGTGAGGGAGCACAGGAGTAATGTCCCTTTGACAAGGCACTTTCACAGCTTTGATATTTCCTCTCTCCCCTTTTCTCTTTCTAATTAACTACATGGCTACTCTTTCCACAGAGCTTGAAAAATGCTCTTGCACTGGAACAACCTTGGTATTACTTTTGGGCTTCCCATGTTGCTATGTAAGTCTAATCTATACCAGTGTTTTGAGTCTGTGGTCTGCAGAGGAAGTATGGACTACTTTTTAATTTGGGATATTGGGATATGGAATATTTTGGATACTATGAACTATTTCTGAAGGTAACACAGAAAATTAAGATATTGTCAGTTAGTTCAAATTTACTGTCCCAGGGCCAAGAGCTCAATGATCTCCCAGTTGCGAGAACTGGGAAGCCACCAGGCCAGGATGTCTCCATCTCTGCTGATGCTGTGCCCTATCACCAGGCCTTTTGCAGTCAGCATCACTGTAACAGGTAAACATTTATTCTGCAACTGTCACACACCATGTTCCTGCCTTCCAAAATATTTAAAAGCTCACCAGCAGACAGTGAATTTTGTTTAAATAACACACCTATCTTGTGGCTCCATTCTTGACTCAGAAACTGCTTATTTTGGTTTTCCCTCAAGGGCTCCACTTACAGTAAACACAATTAAGGCTAAACACATTATCTACTGTATACCTTCATTAGAAATTGCCTTTTGTCTTTGGGTTTAGTCTGCTCTAGACACAAGCCATCCCTCAGTGATTAGGATCCTGCACCTCTGCACCTTAAACCAGTTTTTAAGTTTAAGCAATGGACAAGATTAGATGCTGCAGACTCTAAATCACAGTACAGTGACATTACTCAAAAAATACTCTGAAAGATTTTAAATCCTGTTCCCAATTTAAGCCAGAAAGGCTGTACTACTACTACCTGGCATGCCAAGCTGGCTCAGATGGGGGACAGGATGGTGGTACAGGGTTCCCAGCAATGTAGAAACCCACCTTTATGTTTTCCTTCTGCATCAGCTTTGTTTTTATGGTCACAGTGAGTGACTTTGTCACGAATAAGTGTAAAAGACCTAAATCAATGTTTCCTGGCTTTGTCCTGAAAGTGACTTTTGGTCTCAGAGGATGACAGCAGGACAGGGTACTGGTAAACTATCCTTCCAGATTAACTAGGAAGGATATAATTTTTCACACTTGTGTGTGTGTTTGAATATGTGCTGGTTTAGTTTCACTACTTCCTCTGAAAAAGGCGTGTTACGGAGACGGACATACGACACAAACACACCTCCTTCCAACAGATCTAGTTACAGTCTCTCCTTATGAGAGAAAGGATCCAAATCTGAACTCTCCAGCTTCAGATCGTTTAGGTGTCACCTCCCTCACACAACTGTTGAAATACCCAGAAGTACCTTCCTAAACCATGAAAAAGGAGATCTGACCAGTAGGTTGTCTGGATCTGTAAAGCTACTCTTCGTTTTCTGTCTTTTTCTCTGTTCCTGCCCTTCACACTCAGCACAGCCCCATGCTATACCCCCATGCAAGAGCACTGTTTAAGAGCAGCGAGCTGATGAGATCAAGCAGAATGTGGCTGATCAGCCCATGCAAAAGAATTGATGAGGTAACATCTGGGTCTTTCTCTGCTGTCAGTCACGTAATTTGGGTTTTGTCAATTCTGCTGATTAATGCTGTTACAACAATCCAAATACAGGTTGCAAGGGCAGATGGGAAAGTGTCACTCAGCTGACAGATGGGAGGGATAGGGGAGAGGACAAAAAAAAAAAAGAGAGAGTAATACTTCCGAGCTTCTCAATGCACTGGCCTATCTGATGCTACAGGAAACCATTAGACATTTTACCATAAGCCATTGAGAGCTGCACTAACACAAGAGCAGAGCAGGAGAAATATTTTTATTTGCTCTGCAGAAAAAACTATGTACTTCACAACAATGCCACTGACTGATCTATAATCATTCATTTGACCCTTTTCCGAGAAATAAAATAAATTGGATGCCAGGGACAAATGGGTCAGGCAAAAAGACTAGGTTCAGCAAGGAAAGGTTTTATGATCTCGAAATTTCTTGCATAATATCTTTGCTATATTTCTAATTGATAGAGGCACCAGGAAACAGATGCGTGGCAAAATATTGCTTTGACCAATACTTTCGTGAGAGTTAACGAGAGACAAAGCAGTGCAAAGCATTTCCAGAGGTACGTAATCTAACTTATTCACATTTAATTATTATTTTTTGAGAACAAACACTCTTCCTCCAAGCAGGGTTTCTTGAGAAAAGCATGCTGTGTTCATATTCACCTGCTCTCTGATCTGTCACTTGCATGAATTCCTTAATACTCCAAAAGTGAAACCATTTGATTAAGGAGCATCAGTGTGTATTTTGATCCTTCAGTACATAATCACTGGGCGTCTCATCTGTCAGAAATACCTGAGAAGCAAACAGAGCACCTCATGTACAGCAGTGAAATCCTCCTAAAAACAGTGCCTAAAACCAGAAAAGACATGGGAACGAATGAGGCTGGCTGTGCTCCAGCAATAACGATGAGCTTGATGCCACAGCAATAGCACTGTGACTCAGTGCTCGTTACTTCAGTCCTTGAAGGAAGGAATGCTTGTGTCAGTAGCATGTTGCCTTTGATGAAAGGCAAAGAAATGATGAACCTCTTTTACCAGGGACAAATTTTGCCACTTCTCTCTGCTCACTATCCTTATTTGTTCACAGATGCAAGACAGGCAGCAGGGACATTCTTGATTATTTTCTGCTTAGAAAATACTGCTCCCTCGAACAATTTTTAAGTAAAAATACATTGAAGTGATGATTCAGTACCTACTTCCCAGTTAAAGAAGGCGGCAGGAGTGTGTGTACTGGGACCATCACATATGCATTTTCTTTTCCCTTGAAGAGGGATCAGAAGAGCACTGAAGACAGGTGTTGGGAGTGGGACCGAGCTGCTCTGCACAGACTCAAAGCTAAGGAACACTTCTCAGGACTGCTTCAATTCAAATCACTCCTAGCTGAGCAACAGCTTCAAACTCCAGCACAACATAGCTTGCTGCAGGCGACTTACATCAGAGTTTCATGCCGAAGCAGATCCCTGTATCTTCTTTTTTCAGCCCAACAGCTCAAAAACACTGAAAAAATAAAAATGGCGTCATAGAGTTTCAGAGACTTCAAAACTAAGCAAAACTGCATAACTGGAGTATTCAGCTTGTGTTTGAGATACTCTGTGCTGGTACAGAGACATCTTAATTTCTCTGATACTGCCTCCTAACAACGTTCACACAAACCAGTTGGTTTTCCTTGTGCTATGCTGGTGATATCTCCATCTGCTGCGGCCAACATTTGAGAGACCTTCCAGAAAAAGACAAGCGTTTAGAGTGCAACGACTCTTTCTTTGGCTTATTTTTTGTCTTCTCTTTTTCTTTCTATACAAATGCACGCACTCACACAGCCAGGACAATCACCAGTTCCTGCACTTCTTGGACTATCCAGACTGGTCAGTTTTTAAGGATGTATAATTTCTGATCTTTGGGTGGCAATTTCCAATTATTTTACTATCAGCAGGGAAAGGGATGTTTAATGGTGTTCTCAGTAAGCCAGGACAGTTTATTGTCTGAGTGAATGACATGGTTGTCCAGCCAGTTCAACTTGGAAGGGACTCATAAGGATCATCAAATCCAACTTGCAGCTTCTCGCAAAACTACCTAAAATTAAACTTGTGAAACACAAGTCTAAAAAACAAGTAAATAAAAAAAAATGCACAGGCAGAATGTTTGTCTTTTCATGCCAAAAAAGAAAGTGGATCAGTCTGGTATTCACTAGATCATAGTGATCACAGCTAGGAACCTCTCCAGGGTAAGTGAATGTTCTTTCATGTCACAGTGCCTGCAGAATAAGGACTGCATTAAAAAGGGTAGAATTTCAGCAGTTAAATAGGATTCAAACCCAAAATAGCAGAAAATTACTTTAAACTACTCCACGAGCACAAATGACTTGTAAATTCAGAAGGGACATATACCAACATAAGGATCTGTTTTCACAGCCTGACAGGAGAGCATTAAGCAAGTTCTACAGTACAGTAAGTACCTTAACAATCATCCTACTTACAGCTGATTTCAGGATAATTCCCACTCTGATCTCCTGTACTACTTTTGCACACCTCTAACTCTCTTGGCAGAGTTCCAGATACAGACTGATAAACATTTGATCATTGCTGGACAACAGTTTCAGGAAATTGGTTTAGGCTGAGGATTCTAACTTCCTCCACAGTGACCTACGGTGTCTTTTGTTTCCATCAAGAAAAGCACTGCATTTAAAGTAGGTGGGATCATGTTAATTAGCAAGTACTTGGTAACTCAGCCACTGCTCAAGACTCAACAATAGGGTCATTCAGACATGAGGGCTCTGGGAGCAAGTCCAAAAATAACTTTAAAGGTACCTAAATTATAAGGAACAGGATTATGGAGGACTCTAGGTCCTGGTCCCAACTTCAGCTACAAAAAAACCCCTCTGTCCCTATGCAGATCTTTAAATGGCCTATTTTGAATTCAGTGATGGAAAGGACTCCTAGCTTTTAAATGGTAGTCTTCATTTAACACATAGCATGAAGAGATACTGAATTAAAGACTATTTGTCAGTGACCATTAATAGGCAATATTGTTTATCCTTGTATTTTTGGTGGAAAGGATGGTAAAAGATTTAAGTAGATAGCTCTGGGTTTTGGAGGCAGTTTTGTTTGTTTGTTTTTGTAATTCTGGTTAATTATTCTGTCAAATCACTTAGAAGCAGTATTTCAGGACAGCCAATATGAATACATTTGAACTTGGGGGTTATAAAAGTGAGAAAGAGACTTGCCAGGTTTGTATCTGTTTTGTCACTCAGTGAATCAGAGCACTCTGGACCAAGCAGACTGCAGGTGGCAGCATCCAGTAACCCAGATGCAGGATGAGCTGAGCCCAGGTGAAAGTCAATAAGGGGTTTACCGGGTTTTGCTAGTTTTGAGTCCATGTCCTATATTGCAAGTGCTTTGCGTATGTACAGTTTCAGCCTGACTTTTCCACTTTAACACAATATTTAGTCCAATAATTAATCTATCATTAATCTGTATTTTAAGTTTTGACCTGACTTTGCTTTCTACATATTATTGTCACATTCTCATGTAACTGTAGTTGCATAGTTCACAGGTAACTTGCATAAATTACTTTTTGAGCAACACCATCTTCACCAACACACCAGCCATGCAGAAAACCTGTTTTGTCCTTCCTGCCAAGTATAGAGGTACAGGGAATGTTGTTCTCCCTAGGTGGAACCCGTTTTCTGGTAGACTTCTGTTAAATGCTCTGGAAGCTTAATCAAAGCAAAGGGCTGAAAAAACACACGTGATCATCTACTGTAAGAAAGGAATATATGTTCTCTTATACAATGTCATTTCCCACTTACCGAGCAGTTGAAGTAATCGTCCAATAAAGTCTCAGCATGGGAATTTCAAGAATGCTTATCATTTCCAGGAGTTAACTGATTGGGATTTGCATCTTTGATTATGTTAGTAGCTCAGCCATAAATCAACCACAACTAATAGCAGCTGTGCTGAGCTCTCTCCACTTTTCTCTTTTAGACATGATGCTCTAACATAACACTTCTTTCAAGTGAAGAAATTGAAGGAAGATCCAGGAGTTCAAGATTTAAAGTTATATTCTTCTCTTGCAAAGGAAAAAAAAAAAAAATCGATTTCAGATAATTTTCTTTGCTTCCAGAAGCTGAAACCATTAATATCATAGAATCACAGACTAACTCAAGTTGGAAAGGACCCGTAAGGATCAGAGTCCAACGCCCAGCTCCTCACAGGACTACCTAAAACTAAACTTGCAAAACACAGCTCTTAAAAAAAAAAAAAAAAAAAAAAAAGCTCAAGATTAACAAAAGGGCGCATCTGTCAGTGCAGTGTCTCACACAGAGGCAAGGTTTAACTACTGTCCCAGTTAATTAGGGGGCTCAAGAGCCTCTGGCAGCCTCCCCCAGGCAGGCACTGGACTCTGCAGCAACTCTCTTACCCTCGGACTCCTCCTGGCTGCAGAGACCTGAAGCGCCTCTTCATAAGACATAGCAGGCAATGGGATTCGGAATATTTGTGCCTTGCACCTCGTTTTCGTTTGTGGTACCGGATAGGCACGCATTGACCTTTTTGTGTATGCCATGGTCCCCTGAAGGGGCAGAAACCTCTAAAATATTTTGATTGCACTTGCAAATAGTCTTTGCAAAGCCTGTGCAAAGGCAACACAGTCTTTGCAAAAGAACAGATATTTTTGGCCAATTCAATCTCCTTTCCACATTGCCCACTTTTATAATTAAAACAAAGTCGACATTCTAGGGACAACTGAAATACTGAGATAGTTATTCTTCTGACTGCGCTGAAGTTTGTAGTTAGACAATAATTCATTTTCTGACTACATACACTTTCCTATATCAAAAAACATCTCTGGCTTGCAACCTTTAGCAATCAGCTCTTTCCAGCACCTCAGCACTTACCATTGAAGTTAATTACTTGGCTGTGAATAACAAAATTTCCAAACTACCCTGCATGCTAATGGTCCAGTCGTCTTCTGAGATCAGTATCGTGATCTATAATGTTTTCTTGTCGTGCATCACATAGATGGAAATCCTGTTGATACCCATTGTCTAGAAAAGTCAGAAAGAGGAAAACTTTACAACTCTTGGACAGGCCAAACACAGCCCACTTGTATAATACTGGTGTCAGCAGCACAGTCATCCCAGCAGAATGGGCTTTGTCCTCTCTGCATGAAATTTCTCAATTCTGTATATTTTCCAGACTGTGCGTGTACTCCTTTGTGGTTCTGGCTCTAGCAGTTGTTAAGGTGTGATAATAACCAGTAGATGCAATTTCATTCTTGTAGCAGGATTTCTCTGTTGTAGTGTTTCATGCTGTGGTCCATTACTCCAAGGCATGAAGAGCTCAGTAGTAATCTCACAGCTCCCAGCTGACTTCCTGGAGCCTTGCCTGCCTTGTCTAAGCCAAACCGTGTGGTGCCAGGTTGGAAGCACAAATATTACTCTTGGTCACAGAGATGCATCAGCAGCAAAGTAGAATTTGTTGTGAATGTGAGGACCTGATGTCTCAGCTAACAGGACAGAGTCTCCTTTGAAAATCTTTAACAGACAAGCTCATCAAAAAGAGCAAAAGATAACAACATACTATAAATAATTTCTCCTTCAATTTTGAAAGTGTCTCAGTGACTTTTTCCATGTACTGTTTCAAAAATATGATTTTCAAGTACTAAGTTAGGATTGTAGGTATTTTTCAACATCCAAAATAAAAAAGAAAACAATAAAACTATTTTCATAAAGGTATTCTTTGCAAACCAAGGCAAATGTTCACAAATTTTCCTATGATTCAATGATTAACTTTGAATTAAACCGTTAAGCTTTTTCTGCCTCACATTGTTAATGAGTAAGACTACGTGAATACAAGAACCATCTTTCTGGCACCAGGCTCGGAGCTTTTAGAACAGTTATATTAAAAGGAAAAGAAAAAAGGAATGGAAAACCATGACTTTTGAGCTACTACCAAAACTGAGTAATGGTCCCTGCTATGGCTAGGCACACAATGCAACTATAGCAGACTGGGGTTTCAGATCAAATTAGTTGCAGAGCATACAGCGATTTTTCAGATTCCTGCATGGCATGTGGCTGGTTCTCTTTTCTACATCTTATTTTAATAGGCAAATTACTAGAAAAAGTCTGTGTATAATTTTTCATATTAGAGGTAATTTTTAATGTGGAAACCATTGCGTATAAGTGGTTTCTGCTTTGTTTTGAACTATGTGCCACGTGTAACTTAAATATTTACTTTGCATATTAAAGCAACTCATCTCTAGATCTTATCTGAAAAGAATTATGTTTCATATTTGAGTCACTCTTCTCCTTCTTGTGTAATCAGTGTTCTAAGAAATATGTTGCATTCAGATACCAAGCAGGACAGGCAAGTTTTCAGTGCATAGGATGTATGCTCAGCAATAGTAAACTGGCACTTTAATTGGAAGAGGAATTTTTTCTACCTCCACTATATTTGTGGTAGAGAACAGCAGGGATATTCACATCGAGGTTTCTTGAATTACAGAACACTTCCAGCTCCAGATACCATTGGCTGCAAACAAATACCTGCTGGTGTAAAGAGGAGGGGAATTGTGTGCACAAGGTCTCCGCTTTTTATAACTGGAAAGATGGTTCAGATTTTTCTCCAAGCTTTATTAGGAAAGGACCTTTTATTGATTCTTAGTTTTCCAGTAGCAGAGAAGCTATATCAAAATATGAGTTATCTGCAATAAGATCTACATTCAACTTTATTTTCATCATGCTTTAACAAAGGTTTCAGTCAACTGGGCTAGGTCCTGAACACAAAGCAGCAAGAGACTATTGTGCTTCAGAGAACATACAAACCATTTAAAAGGGAGCAAAAGGAGGAACACATCTCAATTTCATGCAACTACAATTTAGGAGCACAGCATGAGCCTGTTGGCTGAGGCTCTCCTAAAGTCACTGGAGACACACAAAAAACTCCACTGCACTCCATTTCACCTTCATATGTGGTGTAAACAAGGCCTGGCCAAGGAGAGCTGTCCTGCCCTAGCAGGGGCTCGCTACACTGCTGTATGCTCTGTCCTGTGTGTGTCATTGGGATGCTCTTACTCCTGGGCAAGGCTCCAGACCTCCCAGAGTTTTCACTGGGGCAGCTTCCCCATGATACTGCTCTATATGGACCTGGCTAGGGCTCGATATCCAGAAGTGTTTTGGCTCCACCAGCAGCTATGCAGGAATCCCTGTGTGCAGTTTTACAGCCTGTATCATATACAATGATCCTTCTGATCTTCGCTCCATGGTTACAACATCCACAGTCAGAACTAGGGCAATCAACTACATGTAGAGAAAAAAAAAAATCTTGAATCCAGTTGTCCCATCATATGAGATGACAGGAGAGAAGCCTTCAAATAATCATCAATGTAGCTCCTACATGCAATAAGAGGCTAACTTTTGTGACGATAGAAAAAGCAATTAGCTCTGATGGACTCATTTATAATGATTATTACACCCTTGCTTGCCTCTGATAGCATAAATGGTATTCAAGGGATTGATATAATTATTCAAGGGGACTGATATAATCTTTCTCTTTGCTAAGTATCACACGGCTCCTCTTAGAGCAAACAGTGTAATTAGGATTGCAAAAGAAAGCCAGCGATACACAGGTAAACAGAAGTTTAAAATCACTCACTTCCACCATAGGCTGAAGGATCACGGCAAAGTTGGTGGGTGACCACAGCAGGGAGGGAAGCATGTATAGCAGGAGACAAGAAGATCTTTGTGTCCTCTCCTCTCATCTGTAATAAAGGCTGAAGATGTGAGAACATGGCCATGCCACTTAGAACAGGTGAAACAGAGCTGGCTGTCAAGTGAGTGCCTGCCTCCTGTACACCTGTAAACAGCCCTAAGAGCTTAAACAACTTCAGGTTCTCTCATTAGCGTCAGCTTGGCAGTGTGTTAAACGTATTAAAGCTGTTCTAAATACTTAAGCACTTAAGCCACCCTACACCAGAGTGAGAATTTCTTGTGCATCAGCGCTTTTGGATGCACTCATGATTTCATCACTTTTTTTCCCCCTCTACTCTTCAGGGGAAGAAAAAAAAAAAGACACCTCTCCTCAAAGAAATGGGCCCTTTGTCCCACAGGTTCATTTCCTGATTAATGGTAGTGTCTCTTATTGAAATGTTACGGTCACTGAAAGGCAAGGAGTGATTACCCTCTTCACAACATAAACAAAAAGAACATACATAATAACTAATTAACATTTGTATATGTCAACATGGAAAAGGGGAACTGTGGCTGAGTCCAAACTGTTCAGTATGTGTTCATAAAAAAACAATAATAAAAAAATATGTCTCATAATATTCTGCCACAAAGAAATATTAATTCAATATGCAACCACAGCCATGCTAAAAATCTGTCTTTCACCCACCTTACGAAATGTTTCCATGAACAAAAGAAAATCCAGTCTGTGCCAAGTATCCACCTGGTTTCCCATAGAGCTGGACTGGAGCAGGAAGGGAGGCAATCCTGTACAGACAGCCCTTGCAGCACCATCTTAGTAGCCATTCCTCTTCCTCCTTCTCACACACTATGGACATTTAACTTGAAAACAGAGAGAAATGTACGCACTTTTTGGTATCCATGGCTTTCACCCCCCAGACACATACATGGTCACAAACCTGGTGCTGAGGTTCAGATCACAGGGAACTATCTCACAAGCATTATTTAATAGATATTTAGCTACCATAGATTTAAAAATATAACAGAAAATGAAGCGACTATCATTGACTCCATTTTGTTCTACAGATGTTACTATTTTGACACTTCTCTCTTTTATTTCTAAAAATACAGAATGTTTTCACCAGACCTTAAAACATTTCTTCAAGGAATGTTATATTGCAGTATGAACGTGCAACGACTAAACCTGATCCAGTCTCTGTCTATACTGACAGGGAGGTTCTACTATAGAACCCCTAAAAAGTTAAGAGCATATTATGTACTTCTCTAGTGCCAGCAAGAGATTCACCAGCACAGATAAGATTACCTAGAGATGTATTCTGACATATATGCTCTATATTGTTATGTTCTGTGGTTTCCTCCAAGTTCCAGGTTCATTCACAATACGTCAGTCTCAGAAGGCTTGCTACCCTTTCCATTTTCATTCATTTTATTATCTTGTTCTTCAACACTGATCCTTCATTCTTGGTTTTCACCAGTTCAAAACATGTCATGAATGAATACAGATAAAATATTTCCAAGAAAAACTTGCAAACATGTCTAATGTGCTAGCAGAGTTTTACAGATGGGTTTGTCATTGAAGAATTTGAGGCAATTGTTGACTGAAAAAAATTTTTCATGATGTTTGTATCTCAGAGGAACCAGGAGTTGTTAATGAATGCATCTGCAAGGAACAGAATGAATAAAGACACACATGGAGTGAGGGTTTGTGGTGGGTTAACTTTTGCTAAAAGCCAAACTCCCACCCAGCCAGCCACTCGCTGCAGGACATAGAGAGAAAACAGGAGTAACAGGAATGAAAAAGCTGGTCAAGGTAAAGACAGAAGGATCGCTTACTGATTACCATCATGAGCAAAAGAGTCTCAACATGAGGAAAGCTAACTTTATTTACTGCCAGTTAAAATAAGTAATTTCAGGTAGTACAGAACAAAAAGATAAACATTATCACAATACCCTTCCTCCCCACTCTCCCAGGCTCTGCTTCACTCCTGACTCGTCTACCTACACTGAGCAGTGCAGGGGGGTTGGGGGGTTGTGGTCAGCCCACAGCAGGAGCTTTCTGCCACTCCCTCCTCCTCTCACTCCCCAGTCCAGTCTTATTCCATTTACTTATCCTATATTTCACCCTCTTCAACACACTCTTACTACCAGTTGTAGTTATACATTATAGCTATACCTCTTGACTTTTAACTTCATCAACTATCCTCAATACTCTATCACACTTAGCCATACATATGGCAGGAATCTTCCTTCTCCCTCATCACAAATGACCAGTGAACCCTGAGAAATAAAACCTTTCCTGAGAATATGTTGTCAAAGTAATATATCTCCTCAAAGCATTTCAGTTTCAATAATGCAGCATTTTAACATCTCTATCAAAATTGTGTGATAATGTTATGATCAGCCTATTATCCCCTTTACACAGAGAGAACGCAGAGGAGTGAATAACTTACACACGAAACCTGTGAAAGAGCAAAGATTTGAAATGCAAAAGTAGGACCAGCCACTGTTAGTGTCAGCCATCCTTTCATATTTTTAGTTTAGCCTGGAGATGCGGCTCTTGTCAAGGGAGTCCACAACTACTTTGATGGTAGTTGAATGTAAATCATACCATGTGTGTAGTGTACAAAGTGCTGAGCCTCCATTCTTACCAGTGAGACAAATCTGAGCAAGTGCTCTGCACCTGGTCCTTCAAGTCCAGGAGAGAGGCAGGTGATATGTTTTCACCATTAACACCAAACCATACAGTAACAACAACAATCTCTGTTTCAAAGAGTTTCCAAGTTATGGTGACAAAAAGGGCATGAAAACTTAGAGTGCTCAACTCTTCACACTCTTCTTCCTCTAGCCATTTGCAGTTTCTCAGCCATACCTGATTATTTTGCTAATTATTGTGCAATCCTGACCTCTCAAGGTCAGGGACTTCCTGCGCTGCTGCAGCCCTTCCTTGAGTAAGACTTTGTTTGCCCAGGAGCTGAGCAAACAGCATGTTTTGGACTGGCGATGTAAGTCCCCCAGGAAAACACAATGCATCATGCTCTATCCTTGTTGGAAACACTGTGGATGGGCTCCTGTTGTGGAGAATAGTATTTGCACAAAATAGTTTTGCAGTGGGTTTGGATGAAGCAAAGGTGATCCTTACTAAGAAGTTCACATAGCCACCATTATACTTGGAGATGCCAAATCCGTGGCATCTAGGGGAGGTGTTTTAGGTTTTGTCTTTGTTTCTCACCATCCAAATATATTTTTATTGGCAAAAAATTAAATTAATTTTCCCCAAGTTGAGCCTGTTTTGCCTGTGATGGTGGCTGGCAAGTGATCTCCCTGTCTTTATCTCAACCGAAGAACACTTCCACCTTATTTTCACCTCCCACTCTGTTGAGGAGGAGAGTGTCTGACAGCCAGCCAAGGCCAACCCATCACAGAAACAAAGCATCTATTTAACAAAAAAGCCCAGTTCAGCCACAAACCTAGACACTAAGAAGATCTCGATCCCAGCTATAACGTCAGTGGTTACCACCCTGCACAGATATCTTTGCTGATCTTAGCACAAACACTTCATTGGTCAGAAAGTTAGTGATTATTGACTTCAATAATAAAGTAGCAGAGCCCCATATACAAATGTACCTATGGCTTTTCATCATTCTCTTGATGGTTTGTATAGAAGCATAGTGGGTTAGGATATACTCTTTTCTCTCCATTGTTCTCAGGTTATTCCTGTGCTCCTTCTAATTGTCTTCATCTAGCTTTCAGGTTAGCACAAAGTAAAATTTCTGAGATATTAGAAAACTATCCATGAAAAAACTCTGGTACAAGCCAGTCACACAACATTCCTTTTGCTGCAGAGCAGGTGTGAGCAGTAGGCTGGGACTGCAGGCGAACTGGGGTAATTACACACTGTCTACCAACCTGACTAGCTCACATCTTCAACTGGATACGCTACTAAGGCATGACGGCAGGTCATGTCACTGGTCACGTGTGCTGCTTTCTTTCCTAGACACAGTCGCATTGCAAAGACATGGATGAAGTGATCGACTTTTAAAGCGTCTTTGCTCCCCAGATTTGCCAGAGCTACCTAAAGGTAAGAGCTTTCAAATTATTTGGGATCAATACTATGTTTACTTCTTAAGAATTAAAGAAAGGGAGGTGGCAAGGACTAAGACAGTGAGCTCATGGAGTACGACACCTGCGGCTCTCAATTGTAAAAGTTAAGTCTTCATGATTAAATTGTCAAGCTTTCAAAATCTGCAAGCTCTCTCTCATATTCCTAAATTCAGGAGGCAAAGACATTTCTCAAGATATTTTAACACTCTCCTAGAACAGATCAGAGATGTAAAAGAGGAAAATGAGCTTTCTGATAAGGTGAAGATGAGAGTAGTAATAAGAACAGGAAGTCAAACTACTGCACCATAGGACAGGGCTTAGCTCACACACAACAGCAGGGCACACACCTGCTTCCTGCAAATGAATGTTTATTCATAAGAAGTTTGTAAGAGTTCCTAAACCAGGTCCAGATGCTACATGACAGGTACTTGAGTTGTTCTATCAGGTTTTCAATTGAAGGGTAAGTTATGGACATTATTTTTACGTAAGTATAAATTAAATGCTGGCTACCCATGATTCAATATTGTTGGTAAGGGAATATTAATCCATAAAATAAGTAAATGAAAAGATGGCAAACATGAAATTTTAAGGTAGCGATGAAGTCCTGGAAACAATTGTGTAAGGCTGCCCTCAATTCTGACAGCTAGAAGGGAAGATGAATGACAAAATTGTGCCAGTAGAGGACAAAGGCTGAATCTAAAGTCAGCATTTCTTATCTTCTGTTGTTTGCTCAAGTTTTAAGACCAGGTATAACCAAATGTAGACCAACTTACTGCAGAATGGTCACAGTGTCTCCCCGATATGGCGTTTCAGTATACAACAGAGTTAAGCAAAACCAAGACTAATTAATTTGCTCATCGTCACTGTTGCAGAACAGGAACTGAGCCCATCTTTCCCCCCCCCCCTCAGTCCAGGTTAATGCACAAACCACTGGACAATACTTCCTTCTAGTGGTTAGTACTCTATTTTCGGAATGGTAATTAGGGAGGGACAAGTTCTAATGCAATCCCAGAGCCCAGTTGTGCTCATCTTTCAGAGTAAGGGCTCTTTAAATGTGAGTAAAGTTGGTCATCTGAAGGAAGCAAGGGATTATACCTCAAACAATAAATTAAGGAACAAGATGGCAGGGAGGTTGGAACTAGATGATCTTTGAAGTCCCTTCCAACCCAAACCCTTCTATGATTCTAAGATTTAAGAGATATATCTGGTTTCATCAAAGGTTAACGCAGAAATCAATGATGGATCTTATTCAGTATTTTAATTAATAACCTTGACAGAAATATAGGAGTGGTTAATAAAATGTATGAATGAAGAAACAAATTATGGAAGCAGAAAATCTATTACAGAGAATGAGAAAACCTAGAGAACTGCTGTGACAGAATTCATACCTATTATAATGCTACAAAGTACTGCATTTAGAAAATTATATTAGGAATTTCAGCTGCAAGCTGAGAGTTCATTAGCACAAAATGACAAAATGACACTGGAGGAGAAAGACCTACTGCTGGTTAATGACAGCATAAATACAAACTATCGGCACAATGTGGCTGTGGAAAAGGAAAAAGTGCTACTGGATTATTCTAAAGACAGTATTTGCATTAAATATAAGATGACAACCAGGCCATTATATGGGCTGAAGACAGAGCTCATTGGCTACTCATGACCAAGAAGGATGAAATCACTGTACAGAAACAAGAAGAACTCAAAAGCTTGCTTAGCCCCGTGAAGGAAAGGCTGCAGAAACAGAAATGTTCTCTGGGCTGTCTCAAGGGAAGGTGGTTTTTCTATAAAAGCATGATGCTGGCACCATAACAAACAGGAATATACTGCCATGAATAATTTTAGGCTAGAAGGTTTGTGAAAGTTTACAGTATTTTGAACTGCTTTATAGGTGAGAGCAACAGGAGCAGTAAATGTACTAAATTATAGACTGGAGCTCTCTTCATGAAGGAATAACCTAACACAGACATCTGACCTGGGACAGGACTGGAAAATCCAGGGAGTCCCTGCCTATCCAGCAGGCTTGTGAGCCCACGCAGGCAGGGCCAGACTGCAGATCTGCATGCACAAGTGCTGCAGCTGCCTGCGCAAGCCCCGTAAGCAGGAGCACAGCCCTCTGGGCACACATCACAGCACATCAACACTGGGTCACACTTTTTAAAAGCAAAACAAAACAGAACTTCAAAACCTTCCAAATATCTTTGTGTCTGTGTCACCATTTACAACACCATGAAAGAGAAAAGGTTTCCTCCAAAATAGAAAAAGCAAAGAGCTCTTTCACGGTAGAGCTCAGTTCACCAACATTTCACTCTTCAGTATATGCTTGTTCCTAATTTTGTGAGCAATGGTTATACTCATTTTACTCTGAACTTCCATGTAAGCCATGCGTGCTTGGATTACATATGAGAAGAAGAGAAGCTGTATCTACACAGTGAGTTTCTGGCTTCTGCCCAGTTCCCTCACTCAATGACAAACACATCCTGATGACTTCAACAGATAAACAACCAACTTCTTCCACTGACCACTTCACACGGTGACCTTACATATTGGCTAGTGAGTCAACGCAGTCAGCTGACAAGACTATGGAACCAAGTGAAGAGTTTGCAACAACAAATAAGGTTCATATTCAGTTGAATCCCCCATAGCTACATCCTCTCCATTTAAGAAAGGAAGCTGGTGGCCCGATACAGGCTTAAAAGCCAGAACAACCATAAGATTAAAAATTAAATTCAGGAGTAAAGAATGGGGAATTGGCAGAGCATCCTTCATCTCATTGAAAAGGTTGTCTGCTTCAGGTATCCTCAATACTTTTCAATGTCCAACTTTTAATTTGCTGCTGGCAGTCATCTCTTTAGCTTCTATTTTAAGAATGAGAATAAACAAATACCCGAATGCTGCTCCCCAACTCATAGTTTATCCGTATTAGAGCTGAAACTATTCCTTCCTGAACATCTGAAAAGCCTCAACACATTGTGAATGTTACCATAAGCAACCAGCTCTGGTCTAAAAGGAAAAGATCTCTCCACTGAGGAATTCAGTGTTTCATTGCTAGCCAAAAACTAGAATTAACTGCTTCAATGAAGTGAAACACAGGCACTCGATATTGTTCGAGCCACAGATGCAATTGCGTGCCAGCAATGGCATTTTATGGTCACTCCTTAAAATAGCAGAAATTGAAATTGTCTTATAAACACAGCTGGAAAGGCTAAATGCCCAAGAAAACATTAAACTAGTGATGAGAGTAGAACAAAAACTCATTACAGCAAACTGAAAACCTTTGGACTAGTATCCTACCAGCCAACACATCACTGGTGAAAACTGCTGTATCTCCACATGTCCATGAAATCCGAAGATCACTTAACTATGTTTTAATGTTAATCTTCCAAAATACAAAACTTTTGAATATATTACCCTATCTTCTTCAAATACATGAATCACTTAATGTTTCCTCCCAAGTTCCATGTTCCCTTTTTTTGTCTCTGAACCCATTCTTACTGAAATCAAGGGCAAATCCCACACTGACATCAGCTGGATCTGGAATGGAGGTTAAACACTTGTCTTAAAAAGTCACTGCTTCTCGTCCTGCCTAAGATTCTGGATGCCATTCTGGTACCTGATAGCCAAATATGATAACCTCCCACCAGATAACATGATACTGATCCAGCCCTTACTGCCAGCTGTAGGACAGACAGGGCACAGTGACAGGCTTTTGCAGCTTTAGTCCCTCTCTCACATATCCAAGTTGTCCCTACATTTTCTTCTCCACTCCCAGAAGTGCTGGATATTTTGTGCTGTTATATCCACGTCTGGGTCCTGGGAGCAGCTCCACTGCTTTAGCTGGAACAGACGTAGGCCAGTGCCAAGCACTTTTGAAAGCTTTTTAGAAACTGCATTTGGAGCCTGCAGTATGAGACCAACAATCAACCTTCTTGCTAAAAAAAAAAAAAACAAGCCTCCGTTAAATAAAAAAAAAATTAAAAAAATTAGTAAGTCTTGATCAGCTTTCACAGAAGTACTACATAATTTTTTTAACTAGGTCAATCTACTTCTGGGGAAGAACTGCAACAGAACAGAATACCAAGGTAAGGGAAATGTTCCCTGGACTCTGATACACATGCACCTGCCAAATCCCATCTGTCTCCTCTCCTTTTCAGACTATAATTTCTGAATCTGAATTGAGAAGAATTAATGAACTTCAATTTTCAAATGAAATCGTAAATACTTCATTGGCATAGGCTCATAAGACTAAAACAAAGATGCATCAGCACTCAAGTAATGAAATTCCGGAAATTACTGTCTAGTAGCTCCTAGTTTGTGTTCTGCTGAGTTATACATCTAGGTCGAAATGGACATGAATCCCACAGGACTCTCCAGGCTCATGAACGTTTCCATTTCAAATACCACAACAACATCTCTGAGGGAAGTGTTTGTGGGAAAGGCATATTTCCAATGAACTTGAAATCAAACTGGAAAAAGTATTTCTGAAAGGTGAAAAATTGTTTGCATAGATGGGAATATCTCTCTGCCCACCACTGCAAACATGCAGCACCTGAAAAACCTTTCTGAAAAACACCACAAAGAGGGAAGAAAGATTGCAACTGCGTGAACCACACATGGGAGACGAAATGCCAACTCTGCAAGGTCTGCTGAATAGATTGTCCTCCATGTATCTCAGTTTCCCCTTTACAAAGCACGAGTGACAGGGCCTGTGCCTCTTTGCAAGCACACCTCCAACTGTTCTCCTCTGTGGGATTATTTAGCCATCAGAGACAAAATTAGGGAGGGAATGTGCAGAAGTGCGGGTGAGAGCCAGAGAGCGGGGCCCTGCCATGGAATTTCACAGTTCAGCAGCTTTGCTTGGCGGCATGATTACTGTTCTTCACACCAGAACACAAGTGCCTGGAGCAAATCCAGAGGAAGATGATGGAAACTGCCATTGCCCATTCTCCCCTAGGATATGTCCTTCCTGGAACATAAAGGCTTTGTCATTTCCACCTTCCTTTCCCTGAATTGGTTCTTTGTGTATATGCCTCAGGGTGTGATTTGCCTTTTTTTCTTTAATACTGGTTTCCACAGGACTTAAAGTGAGCTTTATTTTCCAGTGCAAACTGATTATACCCACATGTAGAGGAGACTGAGACTTCAGAGGCAAGGAACAGACTTCTTTCTGTATCCCTGGGTCTATACATTTCTGCCTGCAAAACAAGCAGTTCGCAGTTTCTTGAGTCAATCCAAGTGCTTCAGACAAGGACAAGGGGGAACGGCTGCAAGTTCCTCCAGGGGAGGTTCAGTTTGGAGATGAGGAGAAATTTCTTCTCAGAAAGGGTGGTCGGGCATTGGAACGGGTTGCCCAGGGAGGTGGGGGAGTCACCGTCCCTGCGGGTGTTTAAAGAAAGGTTGCATGTGGTACTTAGGGACATGGTTTAGTGGGTAATAGGTGGTGGGGGATGGTTGGACTAGATGATCCTTGAGGTCTCTTCCAATCTTAATGATTCTATGATTCTATAAGCCAAGCCACAGCTTCAGGAGTGCACAAGGATCTGCTCTGCCCTTGCACAGGGCTCCGTTTTCTCAGTGTGACTGCAGAGAAGACAACTACATGACCTCCCTAGCTATTAAGCATGGGTCTCCTAGATGTTACTGGCTTCTGGAGAGGAGTTTATAGGACATTTTCCTACTCTTCAGGAACTGTTGCCTGATATTTCTCCTTACAACTTTTTCTTACAGGGCTACTAACACTGTCTGTTCTCTCCCACACCTTCCTCTCCAGCAGATGATCACATCTGAGAGAGGAGAGAAAAGGAAAGTCTTCAGCTCTAATCTATGGCAATAACACTTACAGGTTTGGGGACCACAGCTCCAAAGAGCTCTCAGGCATCACAGGCACGGTTACAATCAAGAACTGAGAGAAACCACTTATATGCCACATGAAAGGGTCTACTGCGTTGCATAAAACACCCTAGAGAATGTCTTTCCTGGACCTCTGGACTTGCAGCATCCAGGCCCAGTGGGTATCTAACCCCCTGGTACTTTCTCCTAGTAGGCTGAAGAAGCTCCTGCAGAAGCTGAGGCCCAACTGCCCATCCAGTTCTCCCAGCTCACCTGCTCTGGGGCACGGCCTCCATCAGAACACACAGAGCTACTGGCAGTGCTATTAGAAGCACATAACAAGACACTGAAAGCAAGAAAATTCAGGGCACCAACTTTACCAACAGCCTACAGCTTCTGTGGTTGACAGCTCTAGTAGATCAAACACCAACCTGGCATCCAGCAGGACTCCCACACTATTCCTGGCTCTGCCGCTGATTCACTTCAGCATCTCCTGTCCTATACATTTAACTGGTGATATTATACTAATACCTCACTGGGTGGAGCAGGGATTAGTCAGTGTGTGCTTGCATTCAGCTGTTAACTCGCAATGTTCTCACTAAGTTAACCATTATTATTCCCTCCTACTCTATGGCTCATGACAGGCCTTTTGCCTGTGAAACAGGAAAAAGAGGAAAGGGCTTTGCAATTTCATCCAGTTTCACAGTGAGTGAGATGAATTCAGCAGAAATGTCACCCAGACTGACACCACCCAGTATTTAGTGTATGGTGTTTAAGTACAGAGATAGTAATAAGCCAAAAACTTGGGGATTCCCTATAATTTTGCCCACTGATCCTTGCCCCAGGGAAACAGTCCTCAGCCAACACTGGCTAATGCAATACTGTTTATTGTCACACTCCTGAACCCACAGTTACTATTGACACACTTTCACCTCTCTACTCTCCTTGGCTCTCATAGCTTCTTCTCACCCAAGTTCTCCTGATTCTCAGCTTTTCTACTTTCTTCTCAGTGGGATCCTCATGAATCTTCAACAGTGGCCTATTAACACCTCTGACATTCCCAATCACCTGTTTTAGCTTCATTATAACAGGTACGAAATGCACCTTTCCCCATCCCTTCTCTCTAACCCATATATTAGCAATTTTCTCCAGCACCTCTGACCTTAACATAGCAAATGCTGTGTTTCTGATTTTTTTTCTCTACACCATCCTATCTATTCCCTTTATTATTTGTTCTGCTACCATTTTCCATATCATTTCCCATTCATCCAGGTTAGTGAAAATTACGTAATTTCTTCCCTAGCAATATTTTCAGATTCCTCCCTTTTTTACTCCTTAGAAGACTGATGCTTTATCTCAGCACTATTAATCCCCCCTATTTTGGCCTCCCCCATAATATTGCCCTCCAACACACCTTGAAAACAGACCTGTTGACACAATCTTGCCTTGTTCAGCAATTTCTATCGTACTCCAGTTTGATCTCACATAGACAGCTTGTGCTGACTTGCCAAATGTTACATTTCTCAGTCTATATTTCTTCATCCGAGGGTCTCTTATCGATATAACCCCTCACTTTTGCGTTACCAGTGAGTAGGTGAGACAGGCATAGTCCTGATCTGAACCAGGGAAGGTGTGTACACGTCAGAGGCCATTTAACTGGACTGCAAGGAGTTATGTGGTGTTACCCGAGCAGCCAGTAAACCTGCAGACTTATTTAGCAGCTCCTGACAAGTATCTTTGGTCCTTTTTCCTCCAAACTGCCCTTCCTTGCTGATTTATGTGAAAGACTATAACTTTCTTCTGCAAAGGGCTCCTATGGTTAACACTAGTATGAAATCAATCAGTTAACAGTGGTTCAAGGGACAGCTAGGAATAATTAACACCATTCCATTTACAGTAATACTAACATCTCCAGCTGTGTCCTCTTCCTCCCACTCTCCTTTATTGCAAGGAACAGTTCCTGCTAACACCTGCAAAACACACATATTTTGTAGCCTGATCTTGTTCAGAGCCCCAGGCAGCGCAGTCATGTTTAATAACAATCTTGCCCAACAAAAGCCTGTCACACTAGTGATGAAACAATAGTTTCACGGTACAAAACTGGTCATGGTAATGATGATAAGGTTGCACAATAACCCGATGAAAGACAGATCTGAATTGCCACCGGTTGCGCTGTTGCAGGGTCTGACTTAATGCCACATGAAGGTTTTTCGCAGGTGCTCCAAAGTGTGCTCTTCCCCTCCTTGATTATTTTGACAATCCATAGAAAAAAAATTAGGTTAACTTTTCTGCAAATGTAACACTTTCAGTCACGAGTTTACACACTTTGAATAGTGCTTTCTAGGTGAACATTTTTAGCTTTCCAGCACAAAGAAATATGTATGCTCTCCCTTCCCAACTTCCTCATCATGAAGTATAACAGGAACCGACTGCACTTCAGTCTATAAAAAAGCTAGAATAAAAGAACTGTTAATTTTCCTTTAAGTAAAATCTGAGTGTGAGAACTAGGAATTACAGAAGCGGGAACTGGTAAATACAGGGCACTGAAAGTCACTTACAGTAGATTTTCTTTTGCTCTACTTTTGGCAGGTGAACTGCAGAGATGGCTAACGAGAAAGGACGTGTAGAAATTCCTATGATTATGTATGAACCGCATCGTGAACCCTACAGGCAAGAACCCTCTGCACCAGAGTATTGCAGCCAAGATGGTAAGCAGGCTTTGACAGGGGTGAGGGGGTTGGAAAGAGCACCCTCTTGGTGCTTGTGCGGCAAACATTGCTAGTTGGTTTCCAGACCCAGCTCACAAGGGGCCCAGCTTTGCCAGGACATGATAGGTTTAGAAAGAGCCTGTGCCAGCATATAAAATCCAGGGTTGGAGTAGGCAAGCTGGTATGAGCTCCTGACACAAACGCCACTTAAAATGGCAAAATATATTTTTGTTGGTTTAGTTAATAATTCTTCTAAGTACACATCCTTTATTGGAAAAGGAATTGCAGTTGTAATTTCATATTCCTAATGAGCAAACGTTCAGCCAGCAAACTTTGTGCATGGATGTGCTATGTCTTGCTTAAACTATTACCTAGTTTTCCAGAGGACCAGCCTTTTCCCAAACGCTGCTGCTGCTGCCTAGATGAGACAGTTGTGCAGCCAGATTCTACAGGGATGAGCAACCCTCCCTACCCCCCCACTGCTGTCTCATGGGGAAACATCATGACCGAAGTGCTAGTGATTCAGCAGCAGGCATCGACAGCTGGCTGGGTTGGCTCTTTCCTCTGAAAGAAGCATTGCTTTCACACCTACATCAGTATCTCACAACGCTCCTTTGTCTTCTGCCTGTTCAAGCCCACACTCATTGAAAGACACACTGAGATATTAGTGATTTTACCTTAGTTACCTTCCTGCTGTTGAGGAAATTGCCATTCAACAGACAGGACTGGAGCAGAAACCAGGATGGGAGGTCAGAAGGTGAATAATAAGGCTAGATGTGTCAGCACTGGGCCTCTAAACTTGACTAATTTTCAGAGCGTTTTACTCTTATCAGTGCTCTCTGTAAATATTTTTGTCTTCAAAGACCTCTCTGGACCCTTTCTAAACTCAGAAGAACTTGGCGAAAAAAGGGCCTCACTTGTGAGCTGCTCAGCCAAGGGACCGGCACTCAGCACAGCTAACACAGAGTTGCGACGTCTTGTCCTGGCAGAGGAAGCAGGTCCTTCACAAAAACACCTCGAGTGACAACTCTCTTGTACTAAGCACATTCCTCTTCTAAACTGGAAGTTTTTCACTTTTTAATTTTTTGCAAATTTGTTTTTTCCACAAATAACCTCCCCTTCAAAAAATAAAACAACCAAAAATTAAACACCCCACCACCCCCATTAAACCCAAATGCCATTGCAAGTCTCTTTCACTTCTTGCAAGCCATTCACGGAAACATTGCTAACACTTTTTTCAACTTTGCCATTGTATTTTGTCTCACTCCGGAAAATTCCAGTTTTGCATCCCATTTTGTATCCCTATGGGATTATTCCCTGGTTGGACTCACATTGTTTCTGAAAGGCTCAACAGTGCAGGCTGGAATTCCACATCAGAGCTGCTCTGCTTGGAGGTGAGGGCTGCTCTGATGCTGTGTGGGCTTGACCAAACAAGACTTCCCACAGAGACTGTCCTCCTGCTGCAGACCTGTCTGGTAGTTTGATGCCACATTCATGCTAGCTGGCTGTAAAGTTTTATACCTTATTTTTAATGTACTCATGCATTTATTTTTTTATACATTAATTTATTTCATGCTCAGGTAGGCTGATTGCATTCTTAGTTTGCAAGATTAGTAAAAGTAAAAAAGCATGAGATGTCTTAGTCACCAGCTTCCCTTCTCCCTTATCCACAATAAAAGGAAAAAGATCTTTAACTATTTTCTAGAACCAAGGGTGTGATGAAATTCCTTGGCTGGAAGCTGAGGACAGATAACATTCAAACCAGTACAAAGGCTCTCAATACTAAGAGTAGCAATCACTGAAACTAGTTAAAAGCACTGTGAAACCTTTATCAATGGAGCCCTTAAATTAAGACCAAGTATCATTCTAGTGTTATACTGGAATAAAAGCAGTTACTGCCTTTGTGTTGAAGAAACAATTTGGTTTCTTGCCTTATGTGATATAGAAGAAAATGAGTCTAGCTGGGCACTGTGGGCCCTTCTGGCTTTAAAAATCCACTAATCAATCCAGTAGCATTTTTTCCCTGTCCTGCACTTCACTGAGCGATGTCAGGCCTCCTCTGTGAGGCAACTTCCCAGGCAGCTTCTCATCAGGCTCCAACTGGGGTTTCAGGAGGCACAAGCTGGATGCATTCTTATGTTTTGCTCTGTTTTTCTTTGCATAGGGGGTTATGAGTATCCTTCTCCCCCACCTTACTCCTGTCGAGAAACAGTCACCCTTGAGCAACCAGGTAAGTGCTGGGGGACTGTGTTTCTGACAATGTTTGTGGTTCTACATGCTAACAAAAATGAAATATTTTTAGTTTTAAAATTAACAGAGAAGATGGAGTTTTCTGACCCAATCGCAATCTAAGAGGCTGAAAGATTTCACTAGAAATGTTGAAAGAGAAACTAAGACGAGAGACTCGGAGTCACTTTTCCAGCATTAGTCAATCTACAGAAGCACCCTTTTTTTAAAACAGGTCCTAGCCAGGAGCTAGGACTTTCAGAAGAAATCATTATAAATCCAGTGTATTTCATTGTTCCTGTTCTAGTCACCTTTACGGAAGTAGAGACGCTCAAAGGAGACACTGAGAAAAGGCTTCAAAGTCGTCAAGTAACCGCTCTTACAGAAGAGGACATGTATTTTTAAAAATCCCCGAGACCAGAAGACAATTAAACTCAGATATGGTACATCCTATCCATTGAACAGACAATACCTGTCCACTCTGGAAGCTTTGCTTGAGGCTACAATGTGAATGCACCCTGAACTTGCTTTAGGAAACTTGAAATAGTATTTTTCACCAAAAAGATTTCTGGAAAAATACTCTTCATGTACCTACAAGGGATGCACTCCTCAAGGAGTATGACAGTCAGGTCCACACTAAAAAAAAACCACAAGGGAAGCTACAGACTTTACTGGGACAGCACTAGCATCTGACTGATAACATCTGTATGTTAGAATAACTACGTCAATTAATTTCTTGTAGCTGCTGAAAAGCTGATTCAGAAAGTTCCTCTATATCCTTCAAACCTCTTCTCCAGGGAGAACGTGCATTTTCATGCTATTTTAAATATCGGAAGAGAAATTCTCAATGTCAGAGTACATCTGCCAGTGGGTAGTGGAGACTGCCTATGGGGCTTATCCTGTAAACAATTCCCTGTGTGTGTCCTTATCTGAGTAAATACTGGCTGCTGGTCGAAGCAGCATATTGGGATACACAGAACAAGCAGTACAGTGGTTCTTATGAATATACTTGAAATCAATAATAGTAATGTAGGTGCCTCTAGATCAGCCACATTAAGAACCCACATTCTCCAATTAAGACTTTATAACCTGTAAAAGATTTCCTGTGCTTCTAATTTTGCTGCTTCTCATTTCCTCTTGAACTCAGTTTACTTGGTGTCTCAGCCTCCAATCATCGTAGCAGGAATCTTCTCAAGCAAACCAACATCCACAATATGTCCTTCCTGCCGCCAGCACATCACCACACAGGTCACCTACAGACTGGGCAGACTGTCTTACCTTCTGTGCACCAGCTTGTGTATGGTTGGGTAAGTGTTCACACATAATTTGAAGATTCTTCATAGCAGAAGGTTAAAACAGAGTTGTTAAAAAATTAAGTTCTAGCTAGTGCTTATATAGACAGTTTGCCCTCCTCCTCTACTTGGTAAGAAGTCAGTCTGTCCATACTAGGTACAGTCATCATGGCTACAGGGGATGCAAACTTGCTAAACTTAACCATGTTATTACCTCTCTGAAGATGAGCAAAAATTTAGTTTAGTGGTTTAGAATCAGGCTCAGAATCAGACGAATACATAAGATGTTAGCAGTAAAGACAGTTAATTTTTGGCGAGATACTTCAAACATTAAGAGACTTGGGAAAGAAGTGGATTCATGCATGAAAAGGCAGGCAGAATAAGGCAAAGAAAAAGCACAGACATAGCCAGCAAAGAGAAGAGTCGGTAAATCATTCCATGCGTGTCCATCTCCTCTTTGGCTGTAGGTGCTGTTTTGGATGCTGCTTCGTACCTTTCTTCGTGAGGATCTTCAAGGATGCAGACCATTACTGCCCGTGCTGCCAGTTTCATATTTATAGATACAAAAGACTATAGAAACAAAGTTTATGCAACCAGATGATGTCAAGTCTCTGTTTCCTAATGACATAAGATTCTACACACAAAACTCCTGCTAGGAAACATACAGGAATAGACTTAGATACTGCAGCAGCTCCCTTGCTGATGAATTCATCTGGAGTTTACCACATGGTTAGACTGACTTTAAAACAAAAAGCCTTGAAGACTAATTTACAGCGTCACTTGAATTTATGCTCTATTTGAATCGCTGTCCTGAGCTGTGAAATGACCATCTAGCAAGTACATCAGTGCTACTTCTCCTCCTCTCAAATCTCCGACCCAGCTGGGATACAGACTCTTCTGCACTTTTCAACCCACCAGTAACCAAGAAGTTTGGACATGCTCATTTTAGAGAGGCACTTACCTTCTATGCACTGGAACTGACTGGCCGGGATTTCATTTCTCTCTGCTCTTCTTCGTATGGGACCTACCCCTGCAGAGCTGTGGGTGGTACAGTGTAGCTGATTATTTATTAATGGAACACTAAGTTATGAGATTGTCTTTACTATGTTATGTATAAGGTAAGAAAATAAACCTGCTACTGTTAGCAATACTGCCAAGACATCTCCTATCTGCATTGCTTCCATGACCAGCTGCATCCAGAGCGGACATGCAGGTCACACTGGAGCACCCTGTTTACATTAACAAACTAAGAGCCAAAGGCAAACATAAAAAGAAGAAAAAAAATAATTAGAAAAAAAAAAAAAAAGAAAAATCAGCAAGCACAGCTTGAAAAGCATCACCAAAACTACAAAGCCTTCATTTTACCTCTCTGTCTTCCCACAGCAGTGTATCAGCTCCCAGACAAGGACTTACTACCAGGCTTTACACTTTACAGAGAACTTTTACAGCTCTCATCCAAAGTCACTCATCCTGTAAAATCAGATCTCCACAATTACTTGCCCAGAAGGTGCCTAGACCCTGCTCAGCACTGACAGCAGCTGCTGCGGTCGCTTGCTGGCTGGAAAGGTAAACAGAAGACTAGGAGAAGCCCCTGTATTTCAATGCTTTAACACCGTATCTATCTCCACAGTAGTGCCGCAGTTACTGCGGGCAGCCGGGACGCGCGGCACGCAGCACTCGGGCTGCTGCCCTGCCGCTGTGCGCGTTAGGACTGAGTACCCTGCCCGTGTCCCACGGGTCCGCAGATACCAATGTAGTTAAAAGAACTTTAAAACTTGCTACTTAGCCTGACATGTTCAATCAAACTCTTTGTTACAGATGTTTAGTCAATTTAAGTCATAAAAAGACGACTGCGTCCCTAAATAGCCGTTTCTCAAGAGCGACTCCCAAACCCTGAAGATGCTCTTACAGCCAGGACTTGCCGTAGGAGAGGAGTGCCGGTTGCTGCCACCGGTACACACAGGGACCTTCCTCGCTGCGCACTACCGGAGGGCACCGAAAGCCAGGCAGGCTCTACCGGTTGCACAGCCACAGTACGGAGGTGGCCGGGGACCGTCTGCGCTGCCGGATCCGGCCCTGGGGGCTCTGGGCACAGACCTTGAGAGGGAACGCCCAACGGCAGCGAGCCGCACGCAGCCCCGAGCCGTCGCTACCTTCTCTTCTGAAGCTCGGTACCATTCACCGGTGCCCTCTCCCGCGGGCTGTACGCCCGCCAAGCGAGACGCCGGGTGCCGATCCGGCCCGCAGCGCCTTCTCCTCANTAGCTAGAGGCACGTTTTCTAACGGCTTGGCTAAGCCAGGGTGCTTGCTTCAACACGAACGAGAACTGCAGTCTTTAGAACCAACTCCAGGCTTCAGACCGTAACACGTGAAGAAAGTACACTTGGCACAATGGCAGTAAAAACTGTTCAACTGTTTTCCAGGCACATCAAACCAACGCAGCACTAGCTGAGGTGCCTGCAGGAGCAGCAGGCTGACCTTCCAGCCTGGCGGGCACCGCAAGCCAAAGCCATGGACCTGCTGCAGAAGAGGACAACAGCAAAACCAAGAGATACGGTTGTAGAAAACAGTAGTGATCAAACAGAAACCGGGTTCAGAGCAAGCACAGCCACTGAGCGTTCCACACAGCTCCAGCTGTAAGACCCACCTTGATGCTGACGAGCACCACTGAGCCCCAGCCGGGACCTGGTGCCAGAAGGAGCCCATGTACCAGACCCTTCCCCGGCCCTCCTCGGGCCTGAGCACAGCAGGTGCCAACACACCACCCCTTACCTGTGTTTACACTGTATTCCATCCATTTAGAAACTCCCAGCCCCCGTGGGGAGGCCAGGCTTGGGAGTGCGGTTTCTCAGGTGAGGTGTTTCTGTAAAGGAACACTTACGACGACTCCACGGCCCGGCAGGACCCCAGAGCCAACGCCTCCCGGCCCTCCCCACCAGCGCTGCGGCGAAGGCAATTCCAAGAGCAGCAGCCCCGGCATCCAGCCGGTAACTCGGCATCCTCTGGTGACCCAGCCTACCTGGGCTGAATGGGAAATAATACCACAATGATTAAACCCAGAAGCAGCCACACAGATGTCAGCCCAACAGGTTCTGTACCATTTCACATGTGGTTTTTTTTTAAATGTTAAGATTTTTCTCCATTTTAAGATCTGGCTGTTGAAACAGCAAGCTTTGCTGCTAAGTAGTGGTAAATAATGCATCAAGCTGGTAACATTCAGGAGAAAAGGTGTGAAAAAACAAGAACACATGAATATATATAAAACAAAAATTATATATATATGATTTAAGATGTGCAGGAGACATTTAACAGAAGTAGTTAGAACATTTTTACACCGATGTTTGGAGGCACAATAGTTTACACAAGTATTTCATAAAAAATAAAGGCTTGGAGCTACAGCCTGGTGGTTAGCAAATGTAATTTCCTTGGTACACAGCTAATTTCAGCTTCACCTGGGACAGAAATTAAGCTGAGCACGAATTTGAAGCCAGATTCAGGCATATCACATGCAAACTTTTTCCCCTTTTTCTGACCCTAAAGACCAGGCTGGTTTAAAAGCCAACAATAAATGAGACCACGCCACTCACACTCCAACACTCTTCACCTCAAAATCCAAATGCTTGTTTAGTTCCTCTGAGAAAAAACAAGAAGAGTTCAAAAGCTGGAAATTGCCAGAGAAATCAACATTGACCTTCTGGCCAGCTCTCCCTACACTATGAGTGGCATTCTTGATAGATGATTTGGCTGAATTTTGCGAAATTTCTCTTTGATCTAATCAAAATCACTCCGACTTCTGAGCAACACATTAGCTTTCGTTGCCAATCTTTTCTAAAATGAACAGACAAGACACCAATCCAGTGTTTATCCTAGTCTATTTTATTTACAATATATACAGTTCCTACAGAAAACGATTTCTCACAAAGGATATTAAATAGCAAAACCACAGTGTAGCTTAGACCTGGGCGCTGATGCCTGCAGCCAGCACACAGCCCGCAGGACAGGCTGGTCCAAGCTCCAGGGGGATGCTGGGGCGGGATGCCGGGGCAGGATGCCGGCGTGCCAGCTCCGGAGGGGCAGCAGCTGAGGTAGATCCAGTACACGGGAGGCACTGCACACTCTGCACGTCCTGCCGCACGACACCGGCCCGATCCCTCCGACGTGTCTTGTCCTGGGGTTGCTAAGCAAGCCTTCTTATAACGGGTGTTTTTGTTGGCTGTCACTCTCTAGTCAGCAGCCATGTCACTGGTGTGATTTGCTCAGATTTCACAGAACGCTTTGGACTCCTTTAGGACAAAAGGCACTACGTAAATCTACAGGAACAACGCTTGCTGTTTGCGTAGGGAGAATTCAGATGGGCCATTACCATCATGTTGCTCTGGTGCTGTGTACCATGAAATTACATCCTTATTGCTTAACACTTATATTATCATTAACTTAATTTAATGCATTCACTGTCTATTATTCAGATAATTCCAAAATCTGAATTAAGAAATGGAAAGCAGGTAATTTTGAAGACTATTCTTGTAAATTTTTTAGAATGAACTAAACAAACATACTGCACCTGAGAAAACCTCCTGATTTCCTCTTCTCTTCGTAGGTGTGTGTTTCCACATTTGAATAACAAGTTACTTATGTTCAAAAATAAAAAAATTCATAAAAAACCTCAATTATTGAAAACTGCATATGGAATGCCTTAATGCACCGTCTTCTCAAAACTAGTGTGGGAATAGCACAGATACTGAAGCATGTAGAAACTATCCATCTAAAAATCAAAAGGCACCCAAAATTTACTTTGTTAGAGATATTTTCTTCTGAAATAGGAAGTATTGTGATTTCTTAAGATGTTCCCTAAAAGCTGCCAACATCCCATAAATTAATGTGAAAACTTAGCGACATTCAGATACAAGCTCAATTTTGTCTAAGTCTACCCTAACTTTAAATTCACAAAAGGTAATTAGGGCTTTCTACTGCTGACCAAGGCCTCTGATTTTACCAAAATATTTGGAATACAAATCCTGACATTTACTGAAAGCCTGTAGAGACAGCCCAAGCACTAGTAAAAACACCACTTGGATGGTGGTGTAATTCTCACCAGTCTGGTGCAGCTACAAACTGAAGGAAAACTTTGTCAGCTTAAGGCATGCCGCTTAAGCACTTCCCTCTACCTGTAACCTACACACTCGGATGACAAAAAAGTAAACAACTAGTTTGCCTTCACTGGAAATAAGAGACAGTTAGAAGCACTGCAAGATGTGAATTAAAAGGAAATCCAAACATACCTAAAACTTCAGCTATTAATTCATTTTATAGCAAAAAGAATGAAATCGATCTTAAAATTTAATTTAAAAATACTTGCTGGTGTTTTCAGTAATCACCAGAATCCATTTCAGAAAAAAAAGGTATAAAAGCCATCAGATGTACACAACCCCTGCTAAATGTTTATTGAAGGTCTGAGAAAGGGAAGCTGCTAAGCACTGTCTGTTTTGGTTATGAATACAGGGAACACGTTACGGTGGGAATCCATCACTCTACTCAGAGCGCTTACCTTTCAAGACTCCAACTTCCACTTTACACCATTTATAATATTATACTTGAGAATCTGGACCACAAAATTTTGTACAAGCAGGCAGAGTCAGGTCTACCACAAAGACTCTACTACAAGCTTTACAAACAAACTAGTAAAATAAATTTTCCCATTTGTCTTATTTATACACAGCTCCTTCCTGGAAAACCTTTTATTTGTTAAGCTCAAATGTAACTAGTTCGGAGGTTAAAAAAAGTACACGAAAACCAAACAACAAAACAAAAACCCATAAATCTCCAACATAATTAAACAGAAAACCCCACAAATCTTCCCTAAAACAACCAGTATGAGGGTTATACAACTGTCAACACTTAAGGGGGGGAAAAAAAAAATAATAAAAAAAATCACACCTTTAGAAAAACCTCACAAATGAAAACAATTCCCCAAACTCTATTTCCAAGGAGAGGAGAAATCTTCTTCAATGTCCATGTCATCACTCACCGAAGAAAAATTTTATAGAAAATTTTATTCAACATACAACATTTTCCAGCAAAAAAAGGCAATATACAGGAAGAGTTGTTGTACACTGCGGCTACAGAAACAAAATAAAATACTGGAAAAGAATGTAAAATTAAGTGTGAATTGCTGATTCTATCTTTACTGCACTCAAAACTAGACACGCGGCTGGCATTAGCTCCAAAATAAAAGGAAGCAGTCTGGGGCCTGAAATAAAACTACACACAATGAATATCAACATCAGTGAAATTCACTTGCAGACTCACCCAACAAAATTAACCTCCAAGTGTTAAATTGTACATGTTCATTCATTAAATATACAATTTCATTTTTTCTTTTTTTCTTCTTTTTTCTTTTTTTTTTCCTCCTTTTTTATACAAAGTCAACAGCTTACTAAACACTAGTGAGCATGCCCTCTGTGCTAAAAGGCTATTTCTTGTGTTTTCCCCATCTCTTCCCATGTTAACTAAATTAATGATATTTATAATCCTTTCACTTGCTTTTGCCAACTTTTAAGTGTCACTTTCTTTGCCAGAAGATGGCATAATAAATCGCAACAGTATTTATCAATGGTTGAAAATTTAATAAAAAGACCGAAATATCTCTTTTTAGGACTCAGGGCATCCACTTGGCAAAACAGGATGCAAAGTAGTGACTAAATTAAATGAAAACTAGTTTATTAAAAAAGATTCTATGCAGCTGGAGGAGACAAAAATCCCGAATAAGTGCCAACAATGTACACAATGAAGTAGAGATTGCTATTTATTGATGATGTGAGGTTTTTTGCATTTACAAATGCACAAAAATGTCATTTAAAGTATAACTGAAGGAAATAAATCTGATGTGAGTCTAAACATAAGACTTACTAGCTGCAGTGATGGTGAACACCACACCGGGAAGGGCAGCCAGCCAGCTTATGCCATCTATAAACGTACTACAGACAAATATTTTGCCAATGTCAACTGTTCTACTAAACTCTTCCCTCATTATGCTGACAATTGCCTTGCATTACGTTTACCATAAAATAACTCTCATTGGCATCCAAGCTTTATAAAAACACCTTCATTTTGCTCAAAAAGGGCAGTCAATAGATACAGAGAAGCCAAACTGAACAGCCTCAACAAAATAAAATTAACATCAGCAGCAAATCCTCTTGCTGAAGACTTCAGATATAGTGCACGTGTACCAAAGTTCTACAGTTGTTAAAAAGGTGCACACACACACTTATTTTTGTCCCTTGCCTTGACAATCTGGTTAAGTAAGTCAGTTATGGATTTTAATAGCTTTTTCAAGGTAAGTGTAGCGACTTCTCTTTGGGGCTTTATTGAAATGGTCAAGCCCTAGCCATGGCCTTGGATGAGACATGTTGCCTAGAAAAGAAAAGAGAAAAAGATAATGAAGTTTTAAGACTACATTGGAAAGTTTCCTTTACACAAACTACTCCTGTGTGCCCTGTTCACAGCTTGCTAGGAATTGCAGCATACAGAAGAGGACTGCAGAACAGTCGTACAGTCCACAGCCAACAGGGCAGCTTTCCTGCTTGCTGCTTTCCTTCCATTAATACATTTCACAGCTGGTTCTGGACTGCATACCTGCTTTTTCTCCTCTTCAGTCACTTAACAGGAGTTTACAGCAGTGAAGTCTATGCTAAAGCAAGAAAACTACTGTCGTAATTTACACCCACAGGCACCTCAGAGCACCACCTTTCACCAAAGTGCTGAGGCTGTTTGAAACAGAAAGGCATCCGTCACCTAAATACGACAACCTATAGTATTTGCAATATTGTAAGTTATCTCTGCCGTATTATTTTTATCACCTGGTTTAACATTTGGAAACGTTTAATTAATGTAAAATGCAAATAATTGGTTAATTAAAAAAATCACATAACTGACTCTTCTTTATTTTCTGAGGAAAAAAAATCTAGTCATCTTTAGATTGTAAAGCAAACACACAGATTTTTCATCTTGTTCAACCCAATATGGTTTTATCTACCACTAGTTTTCCTGAAAAGCCACAGTCCACATACTTCTTGCAAATGGAAGAAATTATCTTTTAAGATGTCCTCAATGCAGAGCATCAGATGTTCTTTGAAGTGAAATGATAGAGGCAGAAACTAAATAGCCCCCCAGCAAGAAAAGCACACTCCTACATTCAAAGCCATCAACTGCAACCGCTAAAGCATAAAACACTTGACCTTTTCGGTTGCCTGCATCTGCATTTTTGGATACATTTTCTTCCATCAAAATCATCTGTCTTTCTGTTTGACATAATGGTCCATGTCAAATATAACAGAGAACTGCAATCTTGCGGAGATTGCTTTAATGTCTTTTAAAGAAAGAAATTAAGTCCTATGCCATTAGGGCCAGCATAATCACTGCTAGAGCATGTCTTTGTAAAAGCAGAAGTTCACTATTGACATCAGCTACGTCAGCCAAATTCAAGAATGCCAAAGCTTCGGTTCAATCAGTCCAGCATGTGTTAAAATCTAGAAATACTACTTAGATAAGAAGGCACGAGAGCATCGTATTATCACCCCATAAGAGAATTTCGGGGGGGAATGAATTCTGTCAAAGTGTATGATATCAAAGGGGCAACTTCCCATGAACTTTAAAAGCAAAATCATTTAATCTCACATTCCCTACAACTCCTACAAACAGGTCAATTTCTTCCTTTTCCAATCTCTGTCACATTCTGTACTTTTGACCTAGTTACCTGGTTAGTCTTTAGCTTTGTTTTGGCAATACTAGCTCTGTTTCGCTCGGAAAGTCCGACAGTTCGTTTCAGACTATTGCCTCCGCCTTCCCACCCCCAGAAAAATGACCTCAACAGAACAACACTAGAACTCTGCCTGCTCTGAAGACACAGGAGAGAGTTTATCTGTCCATGGAGAAATATCCACCCATGAAATCATCACCCAGAGACCCCTCACAACTAAGTGCAGAAGAAGAGGTCCCTCCAGTGACAGGATTCTCTGCTCTCGGATGACTCGTGCAGATGCAGGCATTCAAAGTTTTGGCAAGTCCCCTCATATTCACAGCCATAAACCTGGCTGTGTAACATACCAAACCAGAGGACTTTTTGCTAGGTTCCGGCAAAGCATAGGTCTAACTCTCTGTGGGTTTTGAAACAAATGGACATTTACAGGTTTTTTTGGGTTGTTTTTTTGTTTGTTTTCTTTACAACTGTTATGTAAATCCAGACACAGCTTGGGAAAAAAAAAAAAAAAATCAGAGGAAGTTTGGCCCTAGCACAACCTGCCACCAAAAAACAGAGTTCATAATTGTCAGAAAAATAGAACTGCAGAGAGCAAGTTGCCCTCAATCTCGTTTCTACCAGACAGAGCAGCTCAGAAAAAGGAACACTCAGCTAAGCTTGGGGGGGGGAGAAAAAAAAAAATAAAAAAAAAAATCAAGCCTTTCCACAGCACCCTGACTACAGATTCAAAGGTGCCATTCCCAACTGAAACCCTCAAAAGATGACTGTGGTGGCACTCCGGAAGGAATAACCTGGTTTCTCCTTTGTGTAAATTCCTCAGCGTTAAGTATCAGTCAAGTAAACAAGACAGTAGATCATCCAACAGAGAAATTCAGAACAGAGCTGCATTTGTAGCTTGGTGAATCACCTCTTAGGAAAAGAGCATCTAAACAGCATCCTATTCACATAGATAATATTGTTAGATTCCTCAGTTTCATTGAAGATATCAAAAACAAACAAGTATCTTCACTGAATATGAGAATTCAAATACCTCTTTGCAGCATACTTAAAATTAAGACTCTTACAAGAATGCACCTTAATATTTTTTAGAAATGGCATGAGCACATACCCCAATAACAACATGAGAATCAAACATACAAGGGAGCAGATGGACAATACAGGTAAGGCACAACTGTAACTCTTCCGTAAAGTCTGTTATACTGGTAATTAGACCCATTTGGTCCCTCAAATGCAAACTTTTAACTCACAAAGAAACAGATTATTTAGTTATTTATACGTTTCTAAAATACATATTCTCAGACTAACATATGTACACTTAACACTGCTCACTGTGTACACAAGCATATATAAATACTCCTTAGCTGCTACACATAATATATTTCATGTACAAACTCACTCTGCATCCTGAGTTAAGGATAACCACATGTATCAACTGGCAGAGCAACTTCAGCAGGTCAAAACAACAGTCAGGCTGTCTAAGAACTCACCAGGTTGGGGCTCAAAATCTTTCAAGTTCACTTCATACTCATCTTCATTAAGATATTGGTGTCGGCCCATCATTACAATTGCAAATTTAAACTACGAAAAGGAAAAAAAAAACCCAACTGGTAAGATACTGCATTACAATAAAGCCTTCAAGTCTAGTTCCATAGTTAGCAGCTGGTTATAAGCAGTATTCTTCAAGGGGATGGTAAAGGCCAATCCTCCTTAAAATCTTCATCAACAACCTGGATAATGGGATAAAATGAACGCTGAGGAAATCATGAACCTGCATGTGCAGTACTGTATCCAGGTTCAGGCCCTCCAGGGAAAAAGAGATGGCAACAAACTGCAGCCAGTCCAGCAATAATCATCCAGTAAGACAGTTAGGGGGCTGCAGCCCAAGAAGCTAAGGGAAACAGGTTGTTTAGTCCAGAAGAGAAAAGGCTAACGGGCACCCAGTCTTCCACCAACTGAAGGGTGTTACACAGAAGCTGACTCTTCTCAAAGAGCTGCACAGCAAAAGGACAAGAGGCAACCATCACAAGTTGCAAAATGAAAAATTCTGATTACATCTACGGGAAAAAAAAAAAGAGTCTTCACAATGATAGTCGTAATGTTTTCAAATTGCAATTAGGTAAAACCCTGAGCAACCTGACTTGACTTCAAGCTAGATCTGCTCTGAGCAGAAACCTGAATTGGGTGGCCTCTAGAGGTCCTGCACATCTAAACTTTTCTAGGTTACTTTAATGTTAGGCTGAGTATCTCTTTCCATGCAGGACAGAAATACTACGCCTACACATCCTACCTAATTATTCTCAGAAAAAGCGTTGAATTCCAGCAACTGTCGTATTCATCAAAATCTACACTTATCCCAAATACGTGGTGTTGCAGCTTCTTAAAACAAACACATATGGGGTCCACAATCAGCAATAAAAACTTGCCATTACCTTTTCAAATTCCTTTTCTTGTATGTCCAGCATTGCCTGAATCCGCTTCATAACCTCTCTGAAGTGTTCACCCTAACAATTACAAGATTTTTAAATGTCAAAAAAGTCTAGGAAAAAAAAGGGATGCTATTAATATTTCCTGCTTCAAATGTCATTGATATACATCGCCTTAATCTGTTATTTACAAAATAACACAAGTGTCAACATCATCCACTACAAAACAGAATAAAAACATAAACCTTGCAATAAATTCAGCAACTTTCAGTCTTACTGGCTCTGTCCCACAAATTGATCAAGCACTGCTAGCGCTATGTGCGAGTCAGGTTAAAGCTAGGAAATAAAGTTAGAAAATTAACAGCAAAATAGGAATTTAGGGGGAAAAAAAATTACATGTCCTTTCTAAGCATATTTTTAAAACCCCTATGCCCATGATGCTCCCTTCTAATCAGTAACTTCTTGTACTATGTTTCTGCATGCTGTGTATGTAAACAGCCCAAAAAATGATGGATACCAACAATTTCAAGATCAATAATATGTATCAACCCTCACAGACAGGGAAATGCAATGCAAATGGTTTCCATCACAATTCAACACACAGGTTTTACTCTGTGTTGATCAAAAATATGGAAAAATGCTAAAATTCTATGGGATGCAGAGATGTGGATATATTTTTCATACCAAAACTTTTTAGAAAAGTTTAGAAGCAAGTTTCTAACTGCCCTCAGAAATACACTTTGATATTAAAAGCAGCAGTGTGACATTCAGCTGGAGCAGCACCAGACAAAATATTAAGAATTTACATTAAGCATTCAAAATTAGCTTTCACTCTTGTATTAACTTCCAGCCCTACAATATAAAGCACATCGAGTTACAGAAGTTATGAAATGCAAAGTCATCCTAGAAAATGTTGAAGAAAGCAAACTCATCTTTTATAATGGCATGTCTCAGAAGCCAAGCAGCCATGGCCTAGCTACTTTTTCCACCACGTTTGCATTGCAATTACTAAAGCAGTATTAGAAACAGGATTCAAGGGTTGCTGGGAGGATCAGTGGGGGGCTGGGGGAAGGGGTAGTATTGCTTTGATAGCATTTCAGGTGCTTGGCTGAGGACAAATGCCTACTTTATAGATACTGCACAGGCTCACTGAAACACTAAGTGATCTGTATATGCAAAAGAGAACTTGAGATGGCAAATTATCTAATCATAAAAATGCATATAGGGGGCAGAACCTTTTACACAGGAGCAATATCTTCCTAGACACTTTTTATACTAGTTTATTTCTTTGACTACTTTAAGAAAACATCATCAATATAATCCCATGGGGAGAAAAGGGGAGGCATACTGTACCTGGTGTATCCTCAGCAAGAATGGAATTCCAAATGTCCCAAAAACCTCTTTGTGGAAATGTGCCACTGTGATTAGCATCTCGTTTTCTTTATCTATATCTACCTGGTCCAGAGGAATTTCCTAGATCCAGACATAAAATTGTGACTGCAATCAGCTACAACTTCATCAGAAAGTAACTAACTAAAAGCATAATTGATGTACTGTTACAGATGTAAAACAAGTCTATTTAAAAACAATTAAAAGAACCATGCTGTTTGGCAGTCTTTCTACAAGAGTCACTCACCCCTGGCCTGACAGCATTTCAGCTTCCCCTGCTCAGTAAATACCCTCTTGGTTTCCCCGAATGGCTTTTTTGACATGAAAGCTTCTATCAGCTGTAGTAGTAGGAGCTAACAGCAATATCACAGACCTCTTGTCGTCTCCTCGTTAAGGTTGACATTGGAAACATTTTTTTTTTTAAATTCTTCATCTTTGAGGCGAGTTAACAGATTTGAATGATGAAATTTTTAGAAAAATCATGTAAATATCAAAGTGTGGCTCAAGAAGCTCAGACTTAATAGAAAGGCAAAGTCTTCTAGAATATTTAGGTTTAGAGTACGAAAGTGGATTCTAAGTATAAACATTTGTGTCATCAGTTCTCAAATAAACCTTGGAATTATTGCTACAGCAGCAAATGTCATATGGACAAGCCCCAGCCAAGTCTTCATGCATTGTTAAAATAAGAATAAAGAATTAGAGAATGAATTCACAGTATCTGAAACTCAGAATCCCGAAAAAGAGAATTACACTTGAGAGAGTTTCTTCTCTCAAAGTTTTAAAGTTTCTTTAAGAAAGCAGTGTTTACCTCTATTCGAAACGTTCGACTTGTTGCAGGTGACAAACACTCTAACAGCTCATCTTCCTGATGGACACCAATTATTTTGTAACTTACAATTTCTAGCAGCCTTAAAAATAAACAGACAGGAAAAAGCATTTAAAAAAAATTTACAAAGAAAAGTACATGTCTTTTGCAAACCTTGAGATGGATTTAGCATAGTCAGGATGCTACTCCTGTATTTGTAAAATTTCAAATTCAGTCTTCAGTAAATATTAAGATGTAAAGTTACAAGAGGTTAAATTACTTCTTGTTTCTGGCAAAGAAGCGAATACGTGCAATTACAAGACAAAGTTTCTAATTTAAATGATTTTTAAACTCTCTAAGTGACCTCACTGTTCACTCCTGAAAAGTAAACAGCATTAAATGCTTGAATTGGAAACACCTACAGGAAAGCTGGCAAGGGGCTGTTTCTTAGGGAGCGCAGCGACAGGACAAGGGGTAATGAGTATAAACTAAAAGAGGGGGGATTTAGATTGGACATTAGGAAGAAATTCTTTACTATGAGAGTGGTGAGGCCCTGGCACAGGGTGCCCCGAGAAGCTGTGGCTGCCCCTGGATCCCTGGCAGTGTTCAAGGCCAGGTTGGATGGGGCTTTGGGCAACCTGGGCTGGTGGGGGGGGTCCCTGCCCATGGCAGGGGGGTGGAACTAGATGGTCCCTTCCAACCCAAACCATTCTGTGATTCTATGATCAAATTGTGAGTTAACAAATGCAGTTGATGAAACTTATACATCTCAAGGTTCTAACTTGTAAATAATATAAAATTTATATTCATAGTTAGTAACAATTCTCTTAATAATGTGCATCTGGAAGCTTTTTAACATAGTATCAGACTTCATTTGGTAATAATGGTTTCCATAGTATGTTAAATTCTACGGATACTTTTCTGCATGAAATTCACAGGATCAAATAAAAGAAATCAAAATCTTCCAGCTTTACCTTAATTTCCCTGAACCTTTTTCAGAGAGTTCTACAACTTTTTTACATTCTTCTAACAGGTCCCGCACACATCCATGTTTATCTGGATATACTGTTATTTCCTATGGAATGTTAAACAGAAAAATCATTAGAAAATCTAAAAATGTACATCATATTTAAAGCACAGAATACACTGGATTCTTCTCTTCATCAAAAATTCATCTTTAGATGATAAGAATTGCTAAAGCGAACACCTATGTTATCTTCACATTTTTTTGTGAAGAACCGACACATTTTTTTAAATTTGTTTTTTCATGGGTTTTTCAGTGGGGTTTTTTGTTGTTTGTTAGTTGTGGGGTTACATTAGGTACAATCTTGTCCTAATTTTGTGTTATTCAGGGACAACAGAGTGTATGAACTGCCCCATAATCACAGCCGTACCAGCCTGGACACAGAAATGATAGCAAGTGTGTAACAGCCAGTCTCACTCACCTCTTCCCTAAACTGGCTATTTAGCCATATGCATTTAAAACTTCTTCTGTTTTCAAAATCAGTTATTTTCATTTTGAGCTTAAGGAAGAAAAGAAAAACACTTTAGGCATACTTTGTATAGGGCAGAATGAATTTTATTAAATTTCCACCAATAAAAACAAAAGACTCTTACCTGTTGATAGTAAAGTTTTTTAGGTTGCCTCGGCTTGAAGAACTGCAGAAGATCTCTTAAAGTACCTTCATAATTATGTCTAAGAGGATTACCAGGGCCATCCCTATAACTACAGAAGGAAAAAGAAAAACACAAATATCTCTCTACAATCCATCACTGCTCAGTATATCAAGTACCAAGTACACTTTTACTCCTGGCTTCCAGTTTCACATGATTGCCAGCAGAGCCTCAGCAGCATTACAGGCAGCGCTTTAGTGACTTTCTTCAAACCAGGTGAGCGCACGGAACAGAACTACCACTTGCTGTACGTGTCAACTCCCTTGGATGTTTACAAGCTCATTGTTAGTGCTGCAGGGTGGCAGACCTACATTCCTCTGAAACTACTAGTATAGCAGCACATGCTTTAGATTGGGAAAGGTTGATTTGTGGAGCCATATGACACAGCAAATTCCAGAGTGGCCACAGCACTGTAAAGGATAAAGAGCTACTCAAATTACGGCAGTCTCATTGATGATGAAGTGAGATACCTACAGGTTAATAAACAGCAATCTACATTTACATGAATACAAAAAGGTGATGTGATTTGTGTGTGCAGCATTTTATTCCTGCACCATATACCTACAACTAGCAATATGCTATAGCTTTATACAGATTAAAATCCAGTTTTACACGACTGTGTCTGACAACACCACTTTAACCAGAAATGGCCCTTTTAGTAGCTGTGAACTCGTTAAATCATTGTCATCTTCATAAAACCTCATCTGAAGACTTTGAGGGAGGCAAATTTGAGGAAAATTAGTACATTAACTCATGCATTTAAACCTGTAATTCAGCAAAGATTCTCCGTTTATGTGCACTTGTTTCTACTCTCCTCCATCCTAGAAATCTGCATTCCCTGAAACATTCCTTGCATTAGCTTAATAGCTTGTCCCATACAGTAAGACTTTGAAGTAATTAACGATTTTAGAAATGTAAACAGCGATCCTTTAGCATGCAGCTTTTCCAACCGTGCAATTTACTAGACCGTGCAATTCTTTGAGGGTCTAGAGCCACTGACTGCAATACTTGAAACTGTCTATGCAACTTGCTGCGCATGGCAGAACGCTAACATTTTACTGGTAAAGAATCAGTTTACAACCTGGAAAAAACTACAAAGTAACCACTACCTATCTATATTTGGGCTAAGCATTTTAAAGAATAGACACAGAACGCTAGGGAAATTCATCTTACCCTTGGGACTTGAAAAACTGTAATAGCATTGGATCCGTATTAAGTCTTTGCGCCACTGTCTTTGCAACCTGCAAATAAATTTTTTGCAAATTCTTAATTATTTCAGACAGTTATGACATTGCTCTATAATTACAGTCATTCATTATGCTACTGAAATTCTGAGGCACCCACTATGTGTACTTCTCCAAGGCAAAATAAACTAGTATCTTTAGCTTCTGAACAACTGACACAGAATAAGATACAGTAGGAAAAAAAATGAGAAAACTGTTTTATTACAATAAATCACTGTCACCAAAAGGTCACAAAATCCACAACAATGGCACTACTCCTCTTTGGTTGGTTTGATTGGTTTTGGTGGTGTTTTTTTTTAATTACAGTATTATTGGGGATATAAATAAGATGTATTCTTTGAAAATTCCCACTGTTCTTTAATTCACCCAAAGGAAGTTAAGCTTGCTGTGTAGTATCACCACATTATTCCCATCAGTATATTTCATGTCACTGCCTCACAAAAAACAGGGGGATTCTCTGTCTATTTTTTCCCTTACCAAAATAAGCCATAAAGAACTTAAACTTCAACTAAAAATTGAGTGAGAGAAAGCGAGTTGCTGAAAAGCAGACTATGAGAAGAGAGTAGCAAAAGTCATCCCTGACTTCCCCTGTATAAGCAGGTGCCCAAAGTTCCTGCCTTTGGTGACAGAAAAATAAACTAGTCGGGTTTTAAGTGATATTTTTGACACTGACAAAAGCAACTGCAGAACTTGTAGGGAGCCAAATCTACTCAGGCTCTTAATAGATCAGACCAACTTTAATTTTTTTAAGTTTCATTGTCCAGTTTTCCTCTTCTAAACACGCCCTGGTCACCCTTTAAGAACAGAACAGGTTTGACCTGTTAGTGCCACTGAGCATTCAACAGCACTGGGGGAAGAAAGCAATATGTTTGGTCTACAAATTGAATATTGTCAGTGATATTACAAGGAGAAAGTAGGCATGACTAGATTTTTCTTTTAACAGCTAAGGGAGTTGAGCAAGTTTTACAGGCCACTTAGAAAGCGAACGCATAATTTCATTTGAATATAATTTCCTTGACAGAGCAGAATCGCAAATCAAGAAAGAATCCTATTGTCAAATAATTCATTATTAATAAAATTGGGGTTTTTAAAGAATATTTTCTTCTCACAAGCAATAGTAGATTCCCTAAATTTTTAATGACCACAATGCAAAAAGTGTGCAAGCACAGATCTATTCTTTCCTAAAAATATCTATGATGTGCTTGAGAACTAACACAAAAGCTACCTTCAGAACAAGAATCACAAAATCATTAAGGTTGGAAGAGATCTCAAGGATCAACTAGTCCAACTGTCCCCCTGCCACCTATTACCCACTAAACCGTGTCCCTAAGTACCAGGGTAGCAGAGGGAAGACACTTCCCCCCTAGCTTGTTGTCATCTGCAAACTTACTGAAGGTACCCTCAAGGAAGCAGAGAAACAAAACAGACACATGCCTGAAAGTAATTCATCCTATTGGATAAAGTAACAACAAAGCCTGGGTCATTTGGGATGGTTTTATCACAGAAAATGACATCCACACGATGATAGAGGTCTCGGAAGTATTCTTTAGCTGTTGGTAGTTCACTGTTATCATTTTCTGGGTCATCCCTACAAGAGCAAACAAATGATAACACCATTACATATCGCATTGTTACACACAAGCGGTTAAGGCTTTTAAAAACATGTTCTACAGTAAGTGAGCAACAGTTGAGAGACACAGAAATAGTTTAGAAACCTTTTTAGAGAGCCACCACTCGTACACAGTAGAGCTAACAGAGTCAGTAGTGACCCACAGCCCTGAGTATTTCTGCGCGCTGCACGGACAAACGCACTCGCAGGCTGTGCTCGCTCTGTTGGCAATCTGGCAATGCTCTGATTCCAGTTGTTTTGCAGCGGTGTTCTAGCAGCAGTCGTCCCTCCCTCCCACCCTGGCACATTACTGAGCGTCTACATTAACGCTGCCACAGCTTTCCATATGCTCCTGTATGAACCGCTTTGCACAGAGGCCAGAGGTACCACAGCACTCCTTGAACCATAGAAAGAAAACAGTGGGCCCAGACACTGGTTTGGATCACTACTGATGGGTACCCCTATCTTCTCGGCAGAGAAATAGCACCAGGGTACAAGCTGTGCACTTACCCAGGAGTCAGCAGCCAGCCAAAGGTGCATAACACAACTGGGTCAACAGGGAATGCGAGTTCCAAGGCATGACATGAGAAATACATTCATCTCACATAATCTGGGGTAAGAGTGCTGAAGATAGACTAGCTGGCTTCCACCCACTGTCAGCCCATGGAGAGAAACAGAGCAACACAGTTGGGTGTGACCATCAGGAGTGAGAGCATATAAATGCCAATTTATAGCCCTGACAAGCTTATGAAAGATCCCTTTAACGGATATGAAATGCAGGAGTTCTCCTTTTGCTTGGAGAAAACTCCAGCTGAAGCACCAATACACCTATGAGTCACAAACGCTCAGGCGAATCAGGAGCATCTCATCACCGTAGACCAATAAGGAACTTACCGTGAGCATGAGTAAAAGGAAAAAAAGGAAAGCAGTTTAGTTCTGGGCTGAAAGGAGCTCCAAGCCACAAGCCTCGCACAGTGGTAACGGTACAGAGCCAGAAATCTGAATGCTGGTAGGCTCTTCAGTGTCTGAGCTACAGTGACTCCAAGTAAAAAGCTGCAGAACTCAGACGCACTTCTGAACCACGCTCTTTGGGAATATTAAGACCTATTTTAGCTTATTAGTTTCCTAAACTAGGGAGAAACCTTCTTTTCCTTAAATAATGTGGCATGTGATAGTTAAAATGCTACCAATATTTTTTCATTTCCCCTCTGAGTAAACAAACGAGAACTGCTGAGAACATGTCGACTGTTGGAAAACTATACTTCACTCTCATTCAAAGTGCCAAGTTAAAGGAAGTTCTGCTTTCAAAATGAACCAGGTAATTGAATTGCAATGACAAACTGGCCCCTTAGAATACATACTTCTGAAACACTATGATGTCGCCATCCATGAGTTCATCAAGAGCTTTATCAAGAGATACATCATAGTCTTGAATCCTTTCTGTTAAATTGGGTTTAACTTCCTGCAATAAAGAACAAAAACATTGTTGATGAGGTAAGAAGCAAAAGGAAAAAATAAAGATCACAATAGAGAAGAAATAATCAGATAAGGTAACCTGTATCTTCTTTCAGTTGAAACAAACGTAGATATAGATATGTGCAAATTAAAGGTTATCTTCACTAAGGTCCAGATACATGTAATTGCTACTGATAAAGCTGATTGCTCATTTTTACCTTTGGAGTTTCACTCAAGTTATCTTAATTTTCAAAAGTATTTTATCATTCAGCATTATCTCATTAGCCCTGAAAATCTTCCAAAATTCAGAGATGAATTTTCTACTAATGCAGCTTCCAGGAAGCCTAGAGGACACTGATTATTCTCACTTATTTTAGTATCTCAGAGGATATGCACAGATACCGCACAGCAAAGCTGCTCATCTAGGACTTCATAGAGATTTTTTTTTTGTTGTTTTAAAGCCTCATACTTCTAGTTGTTTAATTTTAGATCTGTTTTGAAGTTAACTTGTAGCACTGCAGACTTCAAAGCTACAGGTTATAGAGTGCTTAGGATTTATAAATTACCATTGTTACTAGCAATCTTTTTAACCAATAAAGCTTCTTTTTCTCTAGTTTTGTAAAAGACAAAAAGCCGATCAATGCAAACCTCATAGAGGATAAGGTTAGTTTCTTGTGGAAATCCTGCTCTCTCACACATAACTGGAAGCAAGTCACCTATTGGAAAAGAAAAGGGATGTAAAATGTATGGCACTTTAACTGCTAGCAAGACATCCTGCAAAAAGGAGAGAACCTATTTTTCTACCTGGATAAATGGTTTTTAAATGCCTAAGAAAGAGAGCCTTCCAGGTAAAAGCTTCCCTTACTGACATTCAACCCAGAGACAGACTTTAAGGTTTCCTTCACATCTGAACAACAACAACAAAAAGATGTGTGATGCCATCCAAGATCAAAGAGATAAAATAACACTGCTCCTTCCCCAAAGGGGGTTGGGGGTGGGGGGAATCGATCTCTTTTTAAAAAAATTAAAACAGCTAAAATACAAAATTAGAAAGCACATACAAGCTAATAAATGACAAATTGAATTATTTTTACTCAGTGGCCACTTGCTAAATTCTTGAAATGGACCTACATGAAAACCAAGGCTGACGCCCAATTCAGCCTGAGCAGCTGTTCTCAGGCTATCATAACAAAAAGTTGTAGAAGAGTTATTTTTTAGAAGTTACTGAAGAAGTACATTCCACAAAACCCTTGAAACAGAAGGAAAAAACCGAACTGGAGAGCAATATCAAATCACAAAGTTTACAGCAAGTCTGAAGAAGCTCTTTATGTTCAGCAACACCTTGTGAATATAGCAAACCTGTAACAAAAAGTGAACTGACAGCCAACGGTTTATTAAGGCAATGCTCTCAGCCTTGCAGAAAGTTTCACTGACACAACATGGGGAAGAAAACTATTAGGTATCGGGAGAAATCTGAATTTCCTTCTGTGGTCCACCTCTGATTTCAGTGATAAAACTAATATTAAAAGAAAAGATGATACGCAATCTATAATCCTTAAAACACTTCAATTATAACAGTGAAGCTGAATTTTAGAACTCACGTATTTTACAGGATATAGGTGTGTAGATATGTCCACAATAATTCAAACTCCGAGTCTTCGGATCATACATCTTCAGAAACAACATTACATCATCTGCAAATTAAGAAAGAAAATTTAAGTAAGGCATTGGGGGGGGGGGGGGGGGGGGGGAGACAGATCACAGTTATTTGTCTTTAAATAGTACAAAAGATGTGCATTTGAATAATTCCCTTAACATGTCTTAAATGTTGATTTTTTTTGAAATCAACTTTACATATATATATACGTTTATTCAGGAATTCTAAAAACATATGAAACATTCCTTACACTAAAAAGTGAGGGAAAAACTGCCTGTGAAAAACTAATTTCAGCACTGTAGTTTGACGGGCACATCAATGTCATCATTAAAAAAAGGAACACACAATTTTTTTCTGAGATATACCCAAAATGAAGGTATTTGGGGTATTTACTCAAGTTTTAGCATATATGCTTACGATCTTTATCAAACTTGGGTAATGTTGCTCCAGTAGCAGCCATCTCTGGATCTACTGTTTCCAAAAATATTGTCCATGGATTTTCATTGTCACTGAGCTCAATCATCTACGTAGAAAGATGCAGAAGAAGAAAAAAAGTCTCTGGAGAATATAACATAACCTAATATCTGCGTTTTCATCAGACAAAAGACCTTTGTGACATTCTGAGTGGAAGTTGCATTAATGACAGGACATTTATGAAGTTTATTAAGAGAACCAATGACAGATATAAACACACCAAGAAAGTTTTAATGAAGTACAAACAATAGATTTCATTTAAAATGCAACTTTTTTTTTTTTTTTCATTTAAAAACGAAAAAGCTATCTTTACCATGGCAAGAAAATTACTTCACTTCGGAAGTAACAGGACAGTGAAACCAATCGCAGCTTTCCGTGGTATTTAGACACAATGTTTTACATTTCATTACACCAATTTTGTCCAAATAATGGGGGGGACTCAAAAAGATATTTTTGTTTGAAATCTAACATAAAAATGATGATTATGCTTTGTTTCATGAAGGAAAAATCATGTACCACACTCCTTCCTCCTGTTCAAATCAATCCACTGTATCTCAAGTCTTCTCAAATATCAAACTTTACCAGATAAAGGTCAAATTAAACCCCTGAAAAATCCAATGTCCTAAACTTATATTCTTATAGAAAACTAAAAACCACGGGTGATGTACAGAAATAATGTCCTCTAACAATTAATATTTACCGTTTTATTGCCATCTGCTTCATTATCTAACATTGCAGGTCTTTTTGTTCCATTACTTCTGGCTTGCATTGGCCATAATCTGATTTGATCCTGGGGAAATCCCTAAAATAAATAAAAATTGTGACAGGAAACAAACAAAACAGAGGCCAAGATACTTTCATTAAACTCAAACAGATCTTCTATTTTAAAAGGTCTACATTATGACTGCTGCCAATACCTGGAGAAGATAAAGACTACGAAGCAACCACAATTAACAAACTAAATATTCAGCTACAGAACACTTACCATCGTCTGAGAGAGATTTTGAACAAATTCCGTAAGCGTGGAGTTTTTTAATACTTTGAAAACAGTGTATTTCACTTTTTCTTCATCATACATATCATTGCCTTGATGACCACAGAACTGATCTTCTGCCACTATCTGAAAAATCACATTTCAAGGTTACTATTCGTATTCCCCCAGCTGCACAATATAATACCTTCTCACAATGCTTTACTGTGCAATGTCCCTGGCCCTCTGGATAGTGGCAGTCTGCTAACACGATTTGTGTTCTCATGAAGAAAATTTGCAGGTATACAGATTATAATGAATGAAAAAAACATGATTGATAGTCAAATCAGCATAAGTAATTAAAATACACTAATTCTTACAAATCCCAAACAATTAAAAACCAGTTGCACTGAGATCCCAATCTTGGAAACATGTGCTCTAACAATCTTGGCACTTAAAAAAAGACTGTATAATTATTTTACTGGTGTAATGCAAGGAGGCTGGCTTAAAATGTTCCCTCTATCTCCCACAGCTCTCATGCATTCTTTGTTAAGAGAAAGACAAATGGTGCCATTCTGCCAGCCTCTCCACTGAAAACAGCTCTAGTGTAAGCGCGGTGTAAAACAAGCTGAACTTCACTGGTAACTCTACTTACGAACACCAGAAAGAAGATGCAAGAAACATGGAGGCAAATGGAAAATGGGTTCTATTTTCTTCTGCCAGATGGGCTCTGGAAAGAGCCATAAACAGGGTTCCTTAAGGCAATTCAAAACAATCTAGTCCATCTGGCTTCTCCAAAAAGATAATTGCAAATATAAGCACTCTCTCCTTCTGCTTCTACTTGATGAGCTCAGTTTGGCAGCAGTCCAGGCTTGCAGCCTATGGCTAGATACATTCTAATTTTAGAAAATAATTCCTGAAGGAGATAAAAGTACGGTGGCAGGGCAGCCATTTAAAATAACCTGGTCCTCTTCCTTTCACCTGAACTTACTGTTTTTCCTGGCAAGTATGTAACTCCTGGAGAAAACAGAAGTGTCTACAACATGCAGTACTGTTCACTTAATTAGGATTCGTTGCATGTATAAATATACTTAAAAGAGCTAAAATTGTAATTTCACTTCAAATGCCAATTCCAAACACAAATTCAAAAAACTGACAATCAAGGTTTGTCTTGGGTGACTCAACACTCTGAATTTTAATGGTGAAATAGTTGCAACTTGATCTGTTTCAAAAGCTGACCTGCACTTGCATATAAAGGTGAGCTTCCTGCCTCTCCTTCCTCTTCTGAGCTTCTATCCTCTTCTCTTCTTGTAGCCTTTCTACAAGTTGTTGAGGAATATCGTGGTCCGTGACAGGCTGCAAAACTTCACCTACAAAGCAGATTTTGTGATGTCATTTCAAGATTTACATCAAAAAGGGTTTTCTTCATACACACTTGACTTTACTCTGATTTGGAACCAAACCTAACTTTTTTCATCTTTTAATTAAAAACATGGTTTGATATCATCGTTTTGGCAAAAGAAGCTTTTTCTATCCTGAGCCAAAATGTACTACTTCCATGAAATACGTATGAGAATTCTGAATTAAATACTCATTTTCAGAACTAAAAAAATATTTACCACCACTTTTTTTTTTTTTAGTCTACATATATCTACATATTTATAGTCAATCAGATCTAGTTTCCACCACTGCAGTTAGTTCACTGATTTTTCCATCCTTTACAACAATCACAGCTAAAGCGCTGGGCAGATACAGTGTTGCCTTACTGTGCTAAGTTACTGTGCTACTTACTAAGTTGCTCATTAGCAGCTCCTTTCCAAAAGTGAGAGAAAGGCTGGTTAATCCCATGGAATCGATAAATGCCAACTATAACTAACGAAGCCCTTTTGTATAGGAAAACTATCAACAATTCAGAAGTAAAATATAGCCATAAATCCCTCTACGTAAATCTAACATTGAACACACAGAGTATACGTACTTAATTTTGATTCCCTGATGTAAACCAACATGTACGCATTTGTACAGTGCCGTACAGATAAGTCATCGTCATGACCTCCATAGTTGTGTTCAATCGCTTCTTCCTTTGTACATCTTGATACAACATCGTCATCAAATTTACACCACTAGAGAGAAAAATTTATATAAATATAATTTTACACACAAAACCATGTTCTTGAATGATAAATTAATCCTATTTCTGGCATGTCTTTCAGGTCTTTGAAGTAACTAAAACTGCTCTTCAAACAGCAGGAGTTTAAAAAAAAATCTAGTTCGGTGTAATTTGTGCTACCTGCTACTTGCGCTCAGCATAAGGAAAGCCACAAATACCAAGCCTTTACTGAAATATTTGAACGCTTTACACTGAATATCAGAAGCCAAATTATTCAAGGAACTTTTTCTTAAGACCATTATTCAAATATCTAACCTTTCTATAAGAATTTCAGAAAATTTACCATATCTGTTGTAAAATAAAAGGCAGTTATGTACAAGACACCTAGTAATGTTTGGTAGATTTAATCTCCAGCAAACTTTAATTTAAAACAACAAATTCAATTAAGACAGACAAACAGCAAGAAATTCACAGCAAAATCTGACTTCTACTTTTCCTGTGAAGAGTCATGTACACATACCATCAGTCAGCTCAAGCGAAGAAGCACCTGACCTATAAATGTCCAAACCAATCAAGTTACCTAAACCTGAACTACCTAAACAGTGGGACATGCAAAGATATTGAACTTCTGGAGTCACAGAAACAATTGAAACATTCATATTTGCTTCAACATACAGTCAGCCTAAAAAAAAGAGTGGGTAAAATTTGATTGGAGTAGAGCTTCAACACATTGACAGACACAAGCGAAGGGGTTCCCTTAGATAAAATTGCCTTTTGCCAAAAGCCAATAGCAAAGATGAAGTTGCTCCTCTTAAGAAGGCAAGTGATTCTTCAAGGTCTCCAAATGCAGGCTCCCTTCTGAACAGAAAAAACCACACACCAGGGCTGATGTTTTTTTATTTTGTAAATATAAAGTAAGTTTCCCAAATACATTAGAATAGGCATCAAATGAAAAAGTATCGAGTTAGGAACTACATGGAGAAGTCAAACCCCTGTGTGATGGAGTGTGCCAGCACACTCTTCTGTCAGGGAACAAAAATTCCAAAGATTTGCTCATTATGAAAACGGCAAGTATGTATTTGCAAAACACAAATATATTCAGGTGCTTTTCAATACTCACTTTGCCATCCCCCTTTGGATTTAGGTAAACAACGTAATGGCCACCATGGTTATCTCCACTGTGTACTAGAACTGCATGAAGAATGTAATTCGCAGGATCTTTAGGATCTGTTTTTTGCAAAAATTCATCTAGCGGCAACTGTTCAGGAAACTCAAACCTAGTTTTGAAAAGAATTAAGACAGTTGTATTTGTAGTTAAGACAGACACATGCTATTATGCAGAACATCAGTACCTACTCCTAAAGCAAGTTACCAAATTGAACGAGTTATTGTTACAATGCCAGGATATATCGCATATGGTGGCAGGTTTTATATTGTTTTAATATAGAATAAAAATAATCTTCCAAGTACCTAAAAAAAACGTGCCCTCAGTAACAAGGTTAAGAGCGCTTTAGTGAAATAGCGCTGCTTTGGATTCACTGCGTCAAAGGAAGAGCTCAAAACCTGTTATCTTCTAGCACACAAATACAGCTTCTCTAGCACAGGTACCGCTGGATTGGAACATCATTTTGAAGTATCTTTCAGGTGCTGCAGTCTCACCTTCTTGGTGCAATACAGATCTCATTTTCAACCAACAACATACCTCCTTGAAAAATTACCTGCCTTAGAGTGAGTGGGCATGGAAATAGGTGGAGGGAAAGCAGAGGACTACTTATTTATCCTACTCACTCTTGTGGCAGCCTATGGGAAGGTACCAGCTTCCCACACATGCCACAAAGAATGTTCCACAAAGCATTAAACGACACATTCACTTGTTTCATATCCCAAACAACTGCTACAAATGACTACTTGCCATTCAGAACTTTAATATTCCATCAGCGCACCTTTGGGGGACCTCTAACATATGCCAGTGCACACACCATCCTCTTGGAGTTGATTCAAAAATAGCATTCTGGCAAATAATTTTGATAAAATACATTAACAGGTCCAAATTCTACAATAAAAACAATTATAAAAAACCCACCCCAAAAAATAACCCCTTACCTATCATTTATCTTGATGTTCTGGTCAGTCTGAGGATCGTACATAAATCTCATGAGCTGTAGGTGTAATACTGGTGGCAATGTTAGGAACTTCACACCTTTCTCTGCCTCCTAGACATTTTAAAGGAAATAGAGTGTTGAAATTGCAAGATTTTAGCAACTTAAATACTTGTTTGCTGTAGACACTATTCCTCTGGACCTTTACTTTATAAGCTTGATAACAATGTGCACCAAAGAATGTTCAGAGCTGGGGTGGAAGTTAACTGCCTTAATGGTGCACCGATCTTCTGACCTACTCCCATAACAGAACTACTCAGTTAATTTAAATTTAGATCATTCACACAAGCACATGTGGACATCTCACTGCATTAAGAGCAAGTTACTTGTATAAATAAAATTAAAGAAAATACGAAGGAGAAAACTAATTTTTGATCACTTAAGAATTTTATGCTCATTGTATTCTGCCAACAAATATTCAGCTGCCATGCTTTACCTTCCTAAGAACAGCTAAAGATTATATAGAGCATTACACACAAAAACTGGTGTATGGAAGCTGCAAAAATAGGCTGTAGTAAAACAAGAGTTTTTAAAAAGGACTTCAGCTTCCTACTGTGGGTGCAGCAAAGTGCAGCTGAAAGCTCAAACATGTGCATGCACATGAATGTTTAAAATTTCATAGGTTCATTTGGCGTTCTTGTTGACGATACAAAAATGATCTCTCTGAAGTTACTTTTAGAGCTATTGCTGCTTTTCTACTAGACACACAGAAGAAGAGACGACTCAGAGGAAGAGTTTCACAGGCTTGGGATCAGTAGAGAAGTTAACAGTTACAGTCACTAAAACACTTGCAGGTATAAAAGCATTACTCAGTGCTGATCAGGTTGTTTTAAAATCCAAGCTCCATTTTAAGAAACCTAATAGCAATTAAAGGGAGCTATATGAAAGCTTGTCTAAGGACAAAAATCACCAAAATCAGTTGATACAACCTAGAATGGGTTTTACAACTTTTTTTTTGCTACGATAGCTTTGTTAAGTTATTTTATCAAGGACAGATAAATAAAATTTAAAACCAAATTTAAAAAAGAAAGATACCTGTAATCCATGTTCTCCTGCATCATACTTGTTGTCACCGTCCAACTGTTCCACTGCAACGTAGTCAATAAAGGACTCAAAAACTAAATGAAAAAAAAGATTGGGGAATTGTAGGGAATGAGTTACAAAAATGTAAGTTTACTCTAGCTTGAGTGCTTAACGATGTATTAATCAAATAACATACTAAGACATGAGAGTTTGTGTTTGAATATTGTCTTTATTTTTAAAAAGTTTTATATTGCTTAAGAATGTCAAGAAACACACCAAATTGTAGGGGCATACGTAAGAATATCACTAGATTTTAAAATCACATAGTTACAACTGTCTGCCAAATCTCCCATTCTCACTTTGCAACTGTTAAGCATCAAGCTAGATGATTCTGTCTGCTGGACTCTTACGTGTCCTTTTTTGTATCTTGTATGCCAAGTACTTGGTGAAGGAGTGATAAGGGACCACTTGTTATGTTGCTCCTATTAGCTTATTCTTTTTAGTTGCTTAATACTATGGTGAGATCTAAATAAGAAGCTATTTCCCTAAGTTCATCTTCATTTAGCCAAGGTGAACCCACTACATACATAAATTCTAATCTACTGTGACAACACTAGTGTTATCACCATGGCACAGTATGCACTTTTGTCAGACCAGGAAAACTCCTAAAATTCAGAGTTTTATGAAAAGATATCAGTGAGAGAGTTAGGGAGGAAGGGGCAGGGAAGGGAAACAGGCAAAGGGGAAAAACAGTAATGTAAACAAAAACATTTTCTGCAAACATGTTTTCAATGAGGTGTCAAAGGCTCTTTCCTCTGAAATTAAAGCAAGAATATTTCAAACTGCTGAACATCAGACACATTTGAAATCAACAGGCACTAATGATGTCCAAGATGTTCAAGTATTTGATTGGTGCATAACTCAAAATATCACTTACTATTTTTCTTTCCCTTTATACTTAGCTGGATATCATAATAATCTTCTATTCGTTCAGATCGATAGTCTACGTGTTTGCATTGGATGTAAGACTGTAAATGAAAACAAAAAATCCACCTAAATTCAATGTATACAAGTAATAGAATTAATTTAAAATTGTTTTTTTTTTAAAGTTGAACACATACCACCATCTTCCCTCTGAACAATTTGGGAATAGTGCCTTCTACACATGTGCCTTTCATTTTATTTTCCACATTATCAAGCAGCTGAAAGAAAAAATGGTCTTTACAAAGAATAAACTGGCAGGTTTTGAGATTATTCATCAGACATAGATGACTACTTAGCCGATTAAACTCTAAGTCACTTGCATAAAGTGAAACGTTAGTCTATTTGTACTGGCATCTCCTTCCTAGTCCTTTAAATCTTCCTCTACCCCTAAAAATTGCACTGAGGACTACTCCAGCTACATACCTTTGAGTCTGGAAAACCTCACAAATGTAACAATGCACTTGCATCTTCATAACTGCATTTCTCTCTGTAGCTACATAAGGACCACTAGCATAGATTCCATTTTTCAACCTTCCTTATCCTTTAGAAACCCCACAAAAGGCCACAATCAATCCTGTTCTTAAAAAAGAGAACTAACAAAGGCAAAAACTCTATGTTTCCGAGACCTAATTTAAATTAATCAGTGCCAGTATTACTAGGATTGTTACTAAACTATATTGTATATATATAATTTGAAGAGGCAACATTATGCATCACAGATCAGTAAGAAACAGTAAAAACATACCACTCGACATAATTCCTGGACATCATGTTGCATGAAGCTGTCTAAAGTTTCCCACCTTTGCAAGGCAAATTAATACAAAATTACTATATTATGAAGAAAACTTAAAGCTCAAAAGACACTTTCACTATTTCTTTGCAGATCAAGAATTTAATACATAGCAAGATGTGAAGACTCTGAGATTTAGTACTGGCTGATGCACAAGGCTTTTTTTCGTTCTGTAGCATTTACTCGGCAGGAAGAAGGGGCAGTGGACCTGTGGGACATTTTGGCGGCCGTTCTGTGCCCACCTGCCTTCTCTCTCTGCGGATCTGGGGACAGGGACCGGGAAGGCAGCTGGAGCCAGCCACAGAGGCCAGGGCCAGGCTGTTGCTAGCAGAAGAATTCTTCCAGTCTACAACGTAGTCTCAGTTCACGTCAAAAAAACTCTTAAGAAAAGGCCTGGGAGCAATTCAATGCTGTCAGAAGAGTTTCCGCAGTATGCTTCTATCTGCCTCTCTTCTGAGGGCCCTTCAGGTGCAGTCAAGTGATGTTCAGGTATTATTTCAGCACATGAAAGGAAGTAAATGGATTTATAGGAAATACTGGCTCCTTTGTGCTCATCTAAACAGTTAATCCTGGACGCACAGTAACTCCAAGGATGCAAGGAGGCATCCAGCTTCCTGAACTGTCCATGTGCAAACACATTCATATGAAAAGAGGGCTGAGAGCAACAGTCTCTAAACGCCTCGTAGCCAGCGTGGCACACTGCAACATGGGTATTCAGCACTACTGCCTTAAAAAAAGAAGCATAAAGTGTTTTTAGTTTCAGCATTAAATACTTTCTCCTATGAACTCTAACTTAAACTCAAGAATGCTTTTTAAGTTATAAGTCTCCAACCACTCTTTTTGTTGATGACCACCAACAGTCATCACTCCTACCCATATGAAACAAGCTACATTTACTGTGGGCTCTAACTTCAGCATGAGGTTCAATCCCAGGCCTTGAAGCCACAAGCACAGGGGTGATCAAGAGCAAGACTAACTTTATCTTCCCCTCCCACTCTCTTCTCGGCGACTCACTGCCACTGTCACACAGCAGCATACTACTTCCAAAAGCGAGCCAAAGTAACTGTGTGGGGGTCCACACTTAAACAAGCTCAATGAAGCGACCTGTTGGATAATTAAGAATGGAGAAATAATCTCCTGACTCCCTAGGCTTAAAACACTAGCCTGCCTGAAGGACAAAAAAAAAGTATCAAAGAAAAAGATTATGTACTAATATTAGGATAAAAAGGGCTCCTTCAGACAATGGCATCACTTTCTACTAAAAGAAGCCAAAATACCCAGAAACTCACAATACCCAGTAAAAAGTTATTCCCTACACAGCATAAAGGTAGGTCTCATGGGATCAGAAACACCTCTCTGATTTAATGAGGGGGGAAAGACCAAATCTTCAAACATATTCAAAAATTCCTTGCCAAGAATGAAGGCAGGTATGAACACATTTGTAAAACCTTGCTCTCACATACAAAATTAAGCATCTGCAACACCCTCAGAGTAAAGGTTTCTTCACGCTACTAAAAGTGGTAACAGTTGGGATCTTAACTCAAGACGAAATATTTACAGTATCAGCAAGTCTTTCCAGTCTAACAGGACAGCAGGGGTGCTGATAAACTAAATATACAGCGTGCTAGTAGGAAGAGAGCATGACCAGATAAACGTACAACACTGAGGTTAACTATTTCATTTTACACTTCCCCCAAAAGGTGAAAAGGAAATGTTATGAAGACACAAGGTTGCAGGGTCTTATCAGGACAGAGCGCTATTACAAGCTTTAATGTAATAAAAAGGGTGGGCACAGCTATGTGAAAAAGATGATACAAACTTCCTAACCTTTTTTTAAAATGAAAAAACGCTTGTCAATGTTACTACAAAAGACTAGTCTACAAATACAATGCAACAAAGTAATGTGAAGTACATTCTTTCAGAACAGTTTTTGATAAAATCCTACTCCACGCTTACACGACTTGTAAAGAGAAGGCTTGTAGAGGTTATGCTAATCTTCATCTTCTGTCATAACTTGTGCTCAGCTGAAACATCAAGCTAGTAAAAAAAAAAGAAACCTCAAAAAAAAACCCCAAAACCTAACACTCCTCAATGCAGCTGTATTGTATAATTCCATGTCTAGATACTCCAGATACAAAATTACACCCTGTAACACCATCTCATGAGAAGAACCACCAGACTGGGAAAAATACCAGGCAGTGAACTGGATGCTGGGCAAAAATGAAAATAAAAAGCAAGCCTTGTTGTAGACGTTCTGTGGAGGAAAAGAGCATGCTAGCATAAGAAAAATGCAAAGAACTGCTTTGCACGTGTGCTCTGACACCTTTACTTTATGCAACAGATACTCCTCTTATGCTTTAAATCACGAAAGAGAGCACAGCACTAAATGCTTCTAAACTGTGCTTAGGCAAAAATATGTGCATCTTTGATATGCCATAAGAAAATGTTGTAACAATCATCAATGCAGAACTAACAATATGGAAATGCAAATTACCACTGTTTCTCTAAATTTAAAACAGATGTAAATTTTTTAAAAGACATTAACAATACATGAACTGCAATGTTTCGACAAGATAATTTTGTCATGAATTTCACTTAAGACAAATGCATCACATGATTTTCAGGTAACAGGTAAATTACAACCCTGCTGCTAACAGCTATGTTTGACTAGGTATCACTCCCCTCCCCAAAACCCCTGACTTTTGTGATCAACTGTCATTAGTACTGACCAACTAAACAAAGTAATAATCATAATTCTGTATTAACACTTCTCTGCACCTCTCTAAAACTATCCTGATTTAAATAAAACCTTTTTAAAGAAAACCTTTATGACACTTGTAATAGCCCAATAAATAGTTCAAATTTCTGAAACTTACCCAAAAGATTTTGTTAACTTTTTAGTTCCAACTGGTTTGTCACTATGTTGCAGCTCATAAAACACTCTTTGCAATGCTAAAGGAACACTTTTGGATGAATCATCTCCTTCTGTGGGCATCATGTACACAGCCTGAAAAAGCATTTAGTTCAATTAGTATATAAGGAAAAGTTTATTGCTCATATTGTTTAACGTATTCTTTCCTCTTCAGTGACTTCTTTCATCTAATTCCATTTAATCATCACTCCAAGAGAGTCTGGGGGAAAAAATCTCGTACTGTAGTGTAAAAACATTAGCTGTCTGGAGTGACTCTTCTTAGAGCACAGCAGTTAGAAAGATGTGAACAACAGATTCCATTCATGGTTACTTTAGCTAAAGAGTTCCCTTATTTCGCCCTAGAAAAGTAAATGCACTAAAGCATTCAACACCTTCAAACAACTCATAACGCCTGGTATGTCTACGCAATCATCACAGTAGGACCAGATACACTGATCAATACTATAGGCTTTTGAAAATAACTTCAGTTTTGTGCTGTAGCTCAGCTATCTATGAATATTGTCACCTACGGGGCAGGGAGAAGATCCAAACAACAACCAACCACCACATGAAACCATAAAGGGCAACAATTGAATGAAAACAGAAATGGTCCATACGGAAGAGAAGGATGTCAAAGAAAGCTCCGAGATTCCCCGGTACATTCATTCCTACATAATGTCATCACTGTCCAGCAAATAAACAGCTTAACGATTCAATTCACTGATTATACTGATCTGGGAAGGACTGAGAACAAAGAAATTGCACAAATAGACCAAACAGGGATTAGGAGAATTCAATAGGCACTGAAATGAGATTTACTTTTTAAAAACTGAACACCAGTGTATCTAGGGAAAAGTAACAGCAAAGAAGAGGTATTTACAGGGAGATGCTCATTCAGAAAGCATGAACGGAAGAAGACAATACAGACAAGTGTGGAAGGAGATTAGGGAACACCACATGAAAAAATAAAGACTGCAATTTTAAGTAGTATATGAGAAAATAACCTGTTAATAAACAGAAAAAACTGCTACCTGAATTTTCACCTGTGAAACAAGAGGGAATGATAGATTTCTGTGAGGGAAGTGCTGAACTGGATCTCAGTAGTTCTCACGTGGTTTCTGCCTCAGCCTAGCTTTCAGAGGTGTCCAGCACCTCTAACCTACCCTGTACTTCAGCTCCCTATGTACAGAGCAAGGTTAGTACCTTCAGTGCGCAGCTGAATTGTTCGGGAAACACACTCATTGTTCTATGAAAGCTCAGTACAGAGGTGATGAAAACCAGACAAGACAGACGTTAGATAAAGACAAAGCTGATACAAAAAGAAAACAAGGGAATGGGCAAAAAAAGAAAGGAAGAAAGTAAGAAGGCAAAAAAGTTATTAAGAATTTGGCAGGCCAGTTTCCTATTCCAATTCTGAATACCCATAATTCTTTTCAAAAGTACAGCAGCATAAATACTTAGAATAATAATACAGTAAGTAATCATCAGCAGAATAGCTACTGTAATATGATGAAATAAACCTCGTGGTTGAGCCTTCCATTAAAAAGGTACAAATAGTTCAGAATACCTTGATGACTAATCAAAACCAGATCCCTTGCATTTAGTTCCTCTTTGGTTTCCTCATATACCATCTGGACAATTAATTCCTTGCCTATATCCCTCAAGTAATATTAAAATAGTTGTTTACAATTTATTTATAATTACTACATTCCAGCTGCCATTGAAAAAGAACACCAATTTATTTCTTCTGAAATTCTGAATGTATTACTACAAACTGAACATTGAACACATACTCTCTCCTTGGTTCTTCAGTCTGTGTACATAAGCAGTATTGAAGTCCAGTTCTCAAAGCTTAAGCGTTGCTCCCAGCTAAAATGAACCACTTTTCAAATACGATTCTCTACAAGCTTTTATTTTTATGCCTTACCCTCACAAACTCTGAAAACTTGACCTCAAGATCAAGGAGTGAGGTACTCTGATGCATTTGAAAAAAGCAGAATCTCCAATTTAACACCAGAGAAGTTCCTTCAGGTAATGAGTGCAAAAGAGCAACAGGGACATGTATAGACAATGGCTATAAGCAACAGACAGAGAGATATGGGAAGAATTTTAGAAATTTACATGGTAAAAGAAGCTACAGATGACTTTAACCAGTGTGTCCACACCTAAGACAATTACTTGATTTAAGTATGGTTATGTGAACGTTCTGCAATGTTCTCGTGAATTGTAGGGATTTTTTCAAGGGAACCTGCAGAGTTTTCAAATGGACTGGATGCAGTGACAAGTACTGACTGGCTGGAGACACTAGTGGCAGACATAGGAAGACGCATGTAACACAGTCCAAGATCAAACCTAGATGACCCATCTGGGAAGTTACCACCGTTCCTTTTGTAGGTGGACTATAGCTAAGGATGCATATACCAGTCACAAACAGACAAATAAAGATATGGTCTGAAGAGCAAGTTCCTTTGCTTTATTCCCTACCACTGAAGCCACCTCGTTGACAATAAAGGGAGGTCTCATTTCAAATACCCAAGAACCTCACATCTGTTGTCTGGAAACAAGAGTGAAGAAGAAAGGACCTCTCCATCAGTCCTCACCCACTCTTCATCAGAGTCTGACTTTCCACAGGTACGTGCTTGCCTTTGCTATTGTTCATTGCTTCCCAACTCTACTCCTGACAATAAGAGCAATAAGAGCAATAGAAATCATTATTACTTCTAAGTTAAGGAGGACTAACAGAAATAACGGAACTGGCGATAAGCAGACTGAGGATACATTTTATTTCACTCGGTTTTAAGAGGAACAAGTTTGCTCAAAGTGAAAACAAAAATGTTGTAGAAATTCATTTTTTCATACAACTATTGATTCTTCCTTATCCGTAATAGTGGCAAGAGAGTATTAAAACTCTCTAAAACTACTGCTGTAGTCTGTTCACTTTGTAGGGGTGCTGAAAACCTGAAGAATGAGCCAAGAATTGGGCACTTCAGCTGATGTCCAGTAACATCTCCACAAAGAAGGCTGCAGTTACCAGCTAGGAACTCAAGCTTTCTCATATAGTCACTGTCCAGATTTCAACACTCCCTAAAAGCTGATATTTATTTGGGGGCTGAGAGAGAGGTGCAGCGGAATGCCTGAAAAGATCAGTTCAGTTGAAACAAATATGTATCACAAAAAGAATTTCTTCTTCACAGAACAAGATTACTTCATGGTACATATTGATTTACTGACTACAAGACAGTCTTGAAAGGAACTGCTCAATTGGATTAGATGTAGCTATCATAAAAACACATTTTTCTTTCAAGAGCAAAGTGAAGTTGTCCAAAAAACATAAAATGCACAAACATTATGGGTGCTGAGCAAAAAGAACAGACATTATAACGAATGATAAACTGAAAGAGTAAATTATACCTCTTGCAAAAAAGAAAGAGGTGCATCATGTAAAACAAGGCAAGGATTTATTTCTTTTACATGCCATTGGTAAGATCATCAGTGACAGTCGACTGGAGTTCGATGTGCTATTTTTTGCAATGCTTCAGACTAAGCAGCCCATTGCAAAAGAGAAAAAAGAAATCCCAGCTGGGACACTTACAGGCCACAGTGGCATCAGTAAGCGGTAAGATGGTGGAAAAATCTAAGACAGTGGAAAGTAGGTACATTAAAAGGGGAAATTTTGGAGAAAAGAAAGCTTAATGGAAATCTAACAACTAGTACACACAAGGAGAAAGCATCAGTCAGAACAATTCATTTTCACTGAGAGATAAAATAAGCATAGGAATGTGCAAAAGGATGAATTGGAATCAATAGAATACTCCAGTCAACTAAATGGTGCCAAGTTACATTTTTTCCCCAAGTATATCCCCTCTTCCAGACAGCCACCTCCAATATCAAGTCATCATTTAGGTTTTTATCCCATTAAGGCTACTGCATGATTTTAAAATGATACATTATCTAGTATATTTCATCCTGGGTTTAGATTAAATATTTATTAAGCTGATATTTAAAGCAGTTCTTTCCAGAAAAGAAATAACGTCTGCAGTAAACAAAACATATATGAATGAAGCAAATATAAAATTAAGCTGTTTACTGAAATTGTAACACTTTCCATCACTACAAAGGTACTAACCATAATAAGAGAAAATTCAACTGTATAATATAAATTAAAAGACGGAACAAATGAACTACAAAGGTCATACATGTTTATCTTCTTACATTGTTTATGGGCTGAGAAGTCCTAATTGATTTCTCTATTTTAACTATTTCAAGGCAGGAAAATTACTTCTGTCTCTGATCTGCAAGATGTAGTCATCTTTATTCCCCCCACAACAATTCACAGCAACATTAACATATAATACAGCCTAAGACACACACACACCCTGCACCACCACCACCACTGCCCCCAATCCTGTCCCCATCCCTGCAAAGCTCAGGTCTTCACCAGGTACCATGTCTGCTTTCAGAGAACAAATGCTGATGTTAAACTACAAACGGAAGCTTTCTGCACTCAGCCTCAAGTAACATGTGCATCACCACGTAAGTCACAACTTCTCTAAAAGCATGAAGGAAGCCAAAAGGAACACAGAGCTCTGTTTTGAAGCATTTTTAAATATAACATATCAGATATTTCAATTAGCAATCTCATTTTCTTTCACATATTAATTACCTTTCGTAGCTGATTTGTGAAAAATAAAGTCTGTAACAAACTGTTCATGTAACAAGTTGCTCCCTGGTTCTTTAAGCCAACGTAACCTGTGTGCTTCTTTGAATCCCACCTAGAAAACAGCAGTTAAAAACAAGATAGTACTGTATTAACTATAATAGAGAGTATTTGGTCTAAGGTAGCACTGCTGGTACATATCGGCTACTCTTCATTGTTATTTAAGATTCACATAACAGAATCATAGAATGCCTAAGGTAGGAAAGGACGTCCAAGATCATGAAGTCCAACTGCCAACCTAACACCAATAAATTACATCTCAGTACTACCTGCCAGTAACAAGTCTTTGCAATTAATGCTTTGTGATTTTGTTAGGTTTTCTTTTTTAAAGATATTCTATATGGCCAAAAAACGTATGTATTATGAAAGCATACTAGAACAGAGAGCTGTACTTTTAAGGTCAAGTACAACCACTTTGTTTACAAGTGACATGAAGCAGAACAACTCAGATGAGGCAGTTTTAAAACAACTGTAAACCAAGGGAAGTTAGATAGAGGCCCGCTAACTGCGCCTGAAACCCTTTATCAGCTGTAAGATCAGAAACGTTGAGTCTAGATTTGCGGAGGTGTTAAATCACAAATCAATTCATAGAGAAGTTAAGTTCCACAACTTATGCTGACTAATTGAAATGGAAATTTAACCTATACAAAAGTCTCCACATGACTAATGAAAAATACTGTCACGTGAGAATTCATCAATTAAAGGTGGCAAAGTGAGAATGTCTAATGAGAGCTACAAACATTAATAACACAAAATACTTGAACAAACTAAAGCAACATAAAAATATTAGAAGTAAGAATTTTAAACAAAGATACTTACGCCACTCCGTGTGGAGCATCTGCTTGAACATAGACTTCAAAAGTAACTTTGTCCTCTTCTATAAAGCCTTTTTCAGGATCAGTAACTTCCTGTAAAATAGGAATGACACACAAACATGAAAACATGAGCTAGCAGAATGACTGTAATGAAGCATCCAGTTAGACATGACTTTCTGATTTCCAAGTCTGAGCTATCAGTAATA
>VWZZ01004552.1:604-38679 GCA_013399095.1 Psophia crepitans | reverse complement strand
GGGGGCGGGAATCGAAGAACACCAAAGCTGTTTTTCAGCTTAATACACTGTAATTCTTTTATTTACTTCTCAATACAGGAAACTTGTTCCTGACTTTTAAGACTTTGCAGTATCATTTCATTTTCTGTGGATAATAAGAGTTGGCAATCAAAGGCTCTGCTTCTTTTGGACAATATTCCAGACAGATGAAAAATTTAGGGTGCAACCTTTGAAAATGCTTAAAAAGCTGTCTCAATTCAAGATAAGCCTTCGCAGTACTATGAGGGCATTATATATCTGTACACATATACAAAGAACACATGGAAACGCGAGAAAACCTATGTTTCTTCAGAGTAACATTGACTATCACACAGTGAAAATAAAAAACAAGCACTGCAGAAAAAAATGAGGGAATACTTAAATCATAATGTAAGTAAAAGCAATCTACAGTAATTAAGTCCAGGAATTTGTAAGAAATTGAAAAAATCTACAGCAATGACAGAAAAAAGCAACAGCTTGGGGGGGGAACCAACTTTTCTATAGGTATCTCAGTATTCAGGAGTGCAAGTTCAAAACTGCTCGTATCTAGTAATAGATTAATACATGTCCAATTACTTACACTCCAGGCCATGAAGTTGGAAAAGCCCCAGTCATTTTCCTTATGAAAGAACAAATGACTAATACGACGACTGAATGATTTTTCATCATCCTTGTAGTTTATTATCTTGAGAACTGCTTGTGCATGACAAGACCATGACCTATAAATACAGAAGAAACATTTGAAACTCATTCAAAACCAAGCTTTTTAGTCATTAAAGTAATTTTTTGTTAGGGATTTTTGGTATATTACTTTCACATATAGGATTTTAATGTTTTTTCTTATTAGATGCTAAGATTTCGTTAACTGTTATTGAGGACACAAGTCCCTGAAGCTTTCTGAAGCCACAACATGAATACAAAGCTGTAATGGAGATTTTCTTAGGGCAACAGTGTTGTTAAGGAAACACTGACAGGCAGTTGCAGGTAACAGTGGCTGAAGCAGCTAGCGGCTTTCTGAGGGGAGCGATGTCTCTCTACTTCAATGCAGACGGATAGGCCAACTCAAAGCAGTCGTGTCTACAGAGTGTGGTAACTCAGCCTTTCGATAAGGGATGGAGGAGGCAATTCTACCCTCCCTCCCACAAGATATACTCCCCAACCCTAATTTTCTCAGCAGCACTTCTTTATGAGCATTCTATTCAAATTCAGCCCACTTGTACAAGACAAATCAGACCAAATATCAGATCAGACAAGGTCTGCTCAGAGCCTCATGCACTGGTGGGTGTTACTGCTCACTTAGCTCCACCAGCTGCACCTTGATTGATACTTTTTAAGATCACTTTATCCTTTTCCTGTGACTACTTGCATTTGAACCACTTCTGTGGCTGCTTAATACACTTACAACTTTCTTCTTTACCCTCCACCCTGAGCACTCATTTTTTAGATTACATAAATGATGGAAAATAACAACTTATTATTCAGAGTGAGCTACAAGTTGTGCAAGATTTGGGGCACGAATCGAGTTACCCTACTGAAAAGGATACCTATGAGGGGTCTGCACTCTAGCTGGATAGGCTGCAGTAATGCCCTGGAAATTTGTATTTAGCTTTTTTTAATTTCCATATTATTTACAAAAGTGGTCAAAGATAGCCAGGTGTGATCTGCACGCAGGACTCCACAAACATGAACAGGTTTGTACCTCCCTCGGTGAGCAATGAACTCCATTTAAGATGATGACTACCTCATACATCACTCTACCTCAGTTGCTAGCAGTTACCTGCTCACAGGCTTTACAGGGCAGGATTTATAGCTCAGCAGGGTTAGAGAAGCTCCAGTACCACTTGCATTTAAAATAAACCCAGAACTCTTCCCATGCCGAGAAAACTGTCAGTCAAAGGCTTCCCCCCGGCAATCAAACAGAAATATATTTAAATTCTACCACAAACTTGTAGCTACACAAGCTACTTTTAGCTCCTCCTAAAGAGAGTTAACCTTATGCTTTGGGATTTAGAAAAGCAGGAGGAAGAGGGGACTCAAACCCTTGCAACAACTCTTTCTTCTTGCAGAAAGCTGGGTAAAATATTTTTTAGATGTTTGTATTTCGTGCAATACAGATTAACTAGTATCAAATGAGGACTTGTACAACAATTAAAAGGGTCTTACGTGGAATCAGATTCAGCATTGCACTGAAGGAAGAATCCTACGCTTTTTTGGTGTGGTCTGTCTGGGTAGAGTCGTGGCATAACCATGATCTTCCATGGCAAATTCCGTACAAAGCAGGGAGGACTGAGAACTGACTCACTCAATCTGTTGAAGCGTTCGACTGTAAACTGAAACGTTGCTTCTGATCGCCAACTTGTATCTGCAACACACACACAAAATTATTTGAAAAACCTGATGTTCTTCACTCCAAAATATTGTTTTCAAAAATCATGCACTGTGAGCATGTTTTATGTAGTGGGATATTGGAAGCAACCAAACAAAACCCCAAACCCTGAGAGGCACTGAACTCCTCAGCAACTGGCATTTCCATTTTTTCATTTTGAAAACCACTGCAACACCATTCAGGAAAACAGAGTGCAGAAAGATGCTTTGCCTTTGTACACTATTTTCTTAAATAATTCTTTAGCACCAGAATTCGCTACCACTCAAGTTTCTTCTAAAGCAACGAGTACAGCAAGACACAGACATCAAAGGCTTTACGACATACATCACAGCCCACTCTCACTCTTCTTGCTGTGCAGTGTCTTCACAGCCCAGTTTAAGTTAGCTCCTTGCATGAACCAAGACGTGCAAAGGATTTTCTCACAATCTGTTTAACTGCCCTATTGATACAAAGCCACCATTTAGTTGTTTTCTGCTTCCAACAGTATCATTTCAAAGCAAATGAAACCCATTGGTTGGCTGTTGTTTTTTTAAAAAATCTCATACTAATTTGTTGAAGAATAGCCCAAGAGTAGGGGGCTGTATTCTTTGTGGTATGTGAAAATTTTAGAGGTTTTTAGTGGTCTAAATCAGAGTTAAATGAGACACTATTTTTTTAAAATATCTTATTTTGACACACACAATTAAACTAATTTTGCTTTCTTCCCACATTCCCAGTTCTTCATATACCACAATCTGTTCTGCTTCTGTTGTACACAGCTATAGCAGGGTGCTGGAGACTCTGACAGCTTCAGGAAGGCGCAGGGCTGGGCTCTCTTTATTGTGACATGCCTCATATTGCGTACAGGGAGGGAAAACTGGCAACCTATCCCAACAAATTTTACAGGGCAGGGATGAAGCGGAGAGCATGCACAAGACGCTCCCCTCCTTTTCTGTGGCTCCAGCTTAAAACCCGTGTAACATGGGAAGATCTGCTACTCGGTGTAAGAAGGTTCAAGCAGCATATAGGGCAGCAGGCAGCACCCATGGTCAGACCCTTACTCTCACACTGCCCACAGGTGATGCAGAACTGAAGCAGATGCGTCTCATGTGCAGTGACACCCGAAACAAAAACCACCAAGATACAATGACAACAAGCCAGAAATCGGACTGTGAAGTTGTGTGAAGGTGCACAGTACACAACAAACATTATTTCTGTACACGTGCAGCAGGCACTCACTTCAGAAAGCCTTGCATGGCATCAGAGCCACTGCTGAACGGTTTCTAAAAACCAGGTGAGCCCTGGTGGCTGCCTTACTTAAAAAATGAAACTCTTGATTACAACATGCAACATTGTAAAGATTACACACTTCAATACAGAAAATTAACAAGTTTTCTCCGGAAGGGCCAGCGAGCTTTGGCAGATTTCATTCTATTCCCTTACAAAATGTTTTTCTTTTCAAGCAGTTTCCCTACTTCTGATCTTGATCTTGGCAACAGGGTTGATCTTATTTGTGTATGGACCGACCACCCTAAGCATTCCCAAATATCTCTTGAAAGTAATACTACTACAGCAGAAGCCAGCTTCCTCTCTCTACACCAGTAATAACCTTCGCATTAACCCACGCCATCAGCTTCCTCAGTAACAGAAGAGTTCAAAGGATTACCTTCTCCTCTTTTTCCCTACCTGTAAGCATAACTTACCAGTGGTCTATCGCCTACCTAAAACCATTCCGTACCCATTTTACCTACTCACTGCCTGGTGACAGAGAGCGGTTCCTCTATGACCAAAAGCCAGAGAGGTTGCAGCCAAAGGAGCTGTACGCTCTCAAACTTGATTCACAGGCGGAATAAAAAAAATTTATACCACAGTTAATTTAAAAATCAGTCTTGCATCACATGTATCTCAAGCCTGCTCAAGAACGCCTCCCTTATTCACCATCAAGATCGGTACTTCTGGGCTTAGTCTAAGCTTCCGAAAAACGAGCCGACCACATTTGCTTTCTGCCTCTTTTGATGCAGCTTGCAGCACTTCAGTACAAAGATACAGCAGCACTGCTACGGTGTCAGCTAAAAAAGGCAGCCCACGCAGCATCTGCAGATGCTTCAGAGAAAGTCTGCCTGTGTTTTCTTGGTTTCTTTTCAGGAAAGCCTGTGCATGAGAACCCACCAGGGAACGGCACTCTTCTCAGTAAAATATTTGAGCAATCACTAGTACTACTCCACAAAAACGCAGCCTCATAACATAGGTCAACCCTAAAAATGAAGTCTCATTAAAAATACAAAACACAACCCCCCAAAATAACAACCTTCCTTTCTTTCCAGAAAACCCATATTTTTAGCAAGTGTAATCAATTAAAACATGAATTATATTAAAAAAAAACCCCAAAGTTTAAATAGTATGGTGAGTATTCTGAGCACATAACTAACTAACACCTTTTCTCACCATCACAAACATGCCCACCAGTGTCCAATAAAAGACTGCAACTGGCAGCAGGATAATTTAGTAGTGACTGGCCAGTAAGACTTCTATAAACCCCTGAACTACAAACATGACACATGATCCTGAACACAAAGTAAAAGGAACACACCCGGCTGATGATGCTTGGTGAAGTTACATGCAATGGAATGGATGTGTGCTATGTGGAAAAGATTTTTTTTCCGCTGTTGAGATGTCACATTTAGCACCTTGATATAACAAAAAAGCCTTCAAATCAGAGATCCAAATACAGAACATGATCCATTTCAAGGCTGCAGTACATGTTCAAGTGTTTATATCTTTGAGAAAAGCAGATTTCTTTATTCTCTTCGTAAATGTTGCTACCTTTAAAGTACATTGAGGTTATTAAAATATTCCAAACCTGAATTATTAATGGAGAAGCCAACTGAATATTCTATGAATATTTTAATAATGATCCAAATACAGCATGCAATACTAGCATACGGCTAAGACCGATGCTTCTGAAAGCCTCCTAGCCTTTGCAGTTCTTCATAGAAATGAGGCTTCAGTGGGTAACTGCAAAGCTGTGAGTTTATGTTTAGCTAGGGACCTTCTGCTTGAACTTTAACTTCTAAGAGAGTTTATTCTATGTGCTGCTTCGAATACTGATACACTTGCAGACAAAATTTTATCAGAACCTTGGGTTTATTATTTTCTTATTTGCAGAAAGTGCTATTCCAGCTCACAAAGCCATTCATTAAGTCATTCTCTGGCACATTCCTTCAGCTGGTTCTTTTTAATTGCTAAGACATCATACTTAGCAAGAACAATCAAACCGCTTGGGAGAACACAGCCTTATCTGAAAGTCCTGTTGGTGGTCCACTGCTGCTCCCTGTGACACGTTCTTCACAATGCCTGTGGTTCGCTGCCTAGCAAAGGGGACAAGAGCTGCACTTTTATTCCAACCTTATCAGTCATTTCTTTTTGTGCTATGCAGAAAGAACAAAATAATCTAAAAAGCTTCTTGAACTCAGAAATTCACCAGAAAGCTGGTTTCTATGATCTAGCTGGAAGCATCAACCCTTCATCCTACTCTTCACTTTTTTCACAGGAACCATTAAACTCATTAAGATTTCCACTGAAGAGGTATCTAAATTCTCTTCATGCATTCTTTATCAGCTCGGATTGATCCCACTTGCTATGAACACCAGCAATGGAAAACAGAGCATGTTTATCAGAGGCCAACATCTCCATTTTTTCCTGTCTTGTACATGTATAATGGACAGCATGGAGATTCACATCATGCCTCAACCCAGGATAACAAGAGAACAAACAACAAGAGAGCAACTGCACTGATGTGTAAATAATGCAACAGCAGGCAACTAATCTGATTTACAAGACTTGGAAAAGTGGCAATCAGCCACTTATGTGATGCAAGTCTTCAGGAATGTTTTTGCAATTACAACATTTTGCAGTAACACTATTTTCTATCTGTGTCAATGCAGAGCTATAACAGCCCCATGATGTAGCCAGACACTCCTTATTCAAACATGATAATGAGAAACTATTAGAATATTGCTTAATAATCACATTTTAACCCTGAAAGATGTCCCACAGTGAACCACAGCTCCTGACCATACTGGAAGTCCACAAAGACATGACTACCACCATCAACACGGAAGCTTTCAGAAGCCTTTCGCTGAATGCTGTCAGATATTACTTCTTCCTACTGCGACTCCAGTTCTCTGAGATGAGTCAAATATTTGGTAAATGACAGAATTTGTTTTACAGCAGCTTTCTGGTTAAAAATTCAGTTATTCTGAATGAAGAGGTGTATATCTGATTACTTGCCGTCCTTGATGTGGCCTGGGTTTCATCAGCTGCTTTTGCGGCTTACATCCCTTTCGCTTAATTTGTACAAGTGTATACAGAGCAACTTCTGAACAATTTTTTGTACTAATTGACCAGTGTGCTATCTGCTGGCTGTACTGATAGCAAACACTATCAGGCTTTCTACCTATAAACACTGTTACTGAGTAAGCTTAACAGAGCTGTCCTTGACAACCCACACAACCTTCTCCTGCCACCCTCCAAACACCAGGGCCCAACAAAGATATTTAGCACCTTTTATAATAGGTAACTTGATTTTGATAAAAACAGAATTTCCTATTTCAGTTTCAGCTAATTACTCTGAGCAAGAAATCAAAGCCTCTGAATGAGATCAGGCAAAATTCACAGGCTAAGCAGAGCTCATTTTACTTTGTTGTGAGAACTGATCACAGGAAGCTTTCTTTGCCAATGATACAGAGGCAATTCAACCATGAGATGCTTTTCTCCTGAATTTAAACCATATTCTCTTCATGGAACATTACTATTTTCTATCAGAATTCCCTTATATGTTCCTTGAATACATGAAAGCAAATACTTTTTTGACCTTTAACCTCAAACTCTGACTTTTCTCAAACAAAAATTGAACATTTTGCACAAATCTAAATAAATGTTTAAGTCTGGTCCTGAATGTACTCTCATAAGACAGCATGAAATAAGGAACCAGAGGGAAAGAAATCCCAGTCACATCTTGTCTTCCGTCTCCCAATTCAATTTATTTAGTTCTTCAAAATAAGAGCAGTCCCGTCCCCCCCCATATCCTCTCCTAAGAAATATTGTGCATTTTCCTCACTAAACATACAAACATACTAACAGACTTGGGTGAATTACAAACTCATTATCTTTCTTTAAACAAGCCCTGGCACATATACTTAATTATTTGATCTTCTATAACACAGAAAACTGTACACCCTTATTTTCATTTAACAGACCAACAAAAAGACTTAAAAAACCCCACGTCTCCTTTTATTAACAGGGCATCAATTCCTTTGCATTTGCAAGTACAAGGGCATCAGATTTGAGGGGAAAATGTGCCTCAACAAAATAGTTACCACTGACTTGCCATACAAAGACAAGAACTGATCACAGCTGCCACCTGACAAGAGAGCAGGACAGATAAGGATTCTGAATGTCCTGAAGGAATTCTGTAACTGACAAAATTACTATTCAGCAAAGCACCAGTTGCAGTACTTTTAAAGGGAGGTATCACAAAATGTAACAATGGACAGTACCACTTTCAGCAATTTTTAAATGAGTACCTAGAAAGAGTAAGAGAAAAAAATCCCAAGCCCTCAGATGGCTGATCCTATTGTACATCTGTATTAAAAGGATTCCTATACCGAAACCCAGCAGTTATAACTACAGAGGGTTTCATTTTTTTAACGAGCTACAATCCAGAGGACACAGGTAAGACATGGGCCATTTTGTCCTCAAAAGTCATAAAAATAAAATAGCCAAACCACTTGTTTTTCACAATTATTTACTTACCATCTTCCATATCTTCTTCAGTGTTGTTATGCCCATCAGCCATTGCTACATTCCCATTAATGACAGGATTTTGAGTAATTCTTGGAGGATCATCTGTATCTCCAGCTAACACAGAAGAAAATAATAAAAATTAATCAGCTATATTAGTATTGATTTCTGTCTCAGGTAGTGCTTGAGACACACAAATGGCACACTTATGCAAAACAGCATCTACTTAAAATTACAGGACACTTCTGCTGGTATGTGTCTAACTGTAAAATTCTTAAGTTTCCAAATGGCCTTAGAGTCCACATCTCATAATCAAGTCTCATTAAATGAAAACAAACTTTTAAACTACTTTTTCTGGAATTTGACATTTTTATACAGATACAAGTTTCTAACAGCACACTTTTTAAATTATCAGGTTACTTTAAGACTTCTGCAGTGTTACTGCTTTTTAAAAAAACTAAACATTTTATCAAATCTAACTGTAAATTTAAATCTTCCTTGGGAAAAATTGGAAAGGCAATTCTTTACCATCTCAGGAACATTTTAGAGGTAACATTTTCCAGTTTCTAGCCATCGCTGCTAATAAGTTTTGCTAATCTAGAACATATGTAAACACCACTAAAATAAGAGATACGAAATAATTTAACATCTTTGTTGGCTACATGGAAAGTGAAATCGAGTACCTAAAGGGGCCTACAGGAAAGCTGGAGAGTGGCTGTTTACAAGGGCAGGGAGCGATAGGACAACGGAGAATGGTCTTAAGCTGAAGGAGGGGAGATTTAGATTAGATATTAGAAAAAAAGCTTCTCCATGAGGGTGGTGAGGCACTGGCACAGGTTCCCCAGAGAAACTGTGGATGCCATGTCCCTGGAAGAGTGCAAGACCAGGTTGCACGGGGCTTTGGGCAACCTGGGCTGGTGGAGGGTGTGCCTGCCCATGGCCCAGGGTTGGAACTAGATAGGCTTTAAGGTCCCTTCGAACCCAAACTATTCTGTGACTATGATCCTCACAAACTAAAACCCCACTACTTTAAAGGTCCATTGCTTTGATTGAACATGCATCTTCCTGATCTATCCAACAACCAAAGCCTTCTTCCATTGCTTGTAAATCAAAAACTGGTGGATTATTTTGGCGCGATTACAGGGAAGCCAATATATTCTCAAATAAACTGGTTTTCATCATAAAACTGTAAAACCTATAACCCCTTGCAACCATCTCAAGGACAAGTACTACTTAAAAGCCACTCTTTAAAACATCTGATAAGTTTCTTTTTGATGTACCAGTCCTGCTATTAACTTTTATATTGTTACACCACAAAAACCTCCGACATTACTGATTTCTGTAGCTAAAAACAGCATTATACCCAAAAGCTATTCACAAGTTATTGGCTGTGTAGGGAGCCAGGGATGCGGGTAACCTGTCCCACAGGAAGGGAAGTTCCCGAGAGGAACGCTGCGAGCCCAGCCAGGACGCTGGCCGGCGGCGGCCCGTCAGCACCCTGGACAGAGCCGCCCTGGCCGCAGGCGCAGCCGGACACTCCCGGGCCCCCACGGCCCGGCGGGGGCTGAGCCGATGCCCCCGAGTTCGTGCTCCCCACATTCACGTGTGGGGGTGCCCAGGGATGGGAATATCTGGCTGTTCGCAAGAACGGATGAGAAGAGTGAAATCAACTAGCCTAGGTGCTCGTCTCCTATCCGAATGCAGCCGGATTTCTCCCGTACAAAAGGGACAAAAATGCAACAAGCAGTAGAACGAGCTACAGCAATCCTGCGCGATAGTCACTGGAGGTTTTTTACAGGCCAGGGAACTAAGGCCGAAGCTCCAGTAAGCCCCATGAGAAGTGCAGTAGGAACAGTCACCAGTTGCTTCAGCCCTCCCACTCCTCACAGCCATGCCGAGGTGTGTGCAACACACTTTTGCAGCCTCCTTCCAATTCACAGTACATAGGTGTAACTTTCACAACCAGCATTCCTATTCTGATTATTTACTCTTCTAGTAAATCAACAGAACTAATAACCTCTGCCCCAGGCATGACCAGGTTGGAGACTTCATTCTGGATTAGAGCTACAAGAGATCACACACTTAACGCCCCAACACAGCTTTCGGAAGCTTACTAGGATGCAGCAAACCTCACAGACGCAAGTGAAACGTGTGAATGCGTATGCTGAAACACACAACATGCAACACCCACAATAAAACGTGCACATTTCTCATTATTAGTATGAGAGCAAAAACAAGTATGAGGTAAAGTTTTGATTTTATTAGGAAAAGGATGCAAAAGATTGGCTGCTGAACGATGGAGCTGCGGAAGCCCCACCAGCAGCTATCAGCACCGGCAACGCTGCAGAGCAGCGAGTTAAAACAAACAGAACTTAGTTACAAGAACACTGGGGAGGGGGGACACAACACGGGGACGACACTCACAGTGACACAACAAATTTAAACTGCTGCAACTCAAGAACAGGAAACGGGACAAAAAGAAGAGTAAGAAGTAGAGATCACTAGGTTTATTCTCACAGCTTGCTTTTTTTTTTTTTTTTTTTTAAACAAAATACTCTCTTACCAGCAGTATAGTGGGAGTGTAACAAGGAAGCTGTCCTCCGGGTCGCTTCTCTGCAGAAGCATACTGCATGCCTACAGCAACGCAACTATTGCTTATACTAAATTAATGCTAGGATTTTTTACCATTTTTTTAAGTTACCATCATGGCAAGCTAGTATCTGACAACAAAATGAAGCAAACACCTGAGGAATAGTCTCAAAGCTCATCCGAAATACTCTTTTAACAGAGGATTTAAATGTTGATATCGTATTTTATGGGAAAAGACCTGTCCTCAACTAAGAAAACAAAAAGGTTTCCACGCGATACTGCTCTATGCTCCTCAAAAGTATGAAGGGTTAGTAGAGAGGAGGGAGAAAAATGCAGAAGAGATATCCCTTAAAGCAATCAACTTAAAAGATAAACAGAGGTAGCTTCTGGGAGATACTATTTAGTGATAAGATAAAGTGAATCATGATGTATGCCACCGCTGCTTTTTCTGACATAGATTGACACACTTTGTAACACAGCCTTCAGATACGGAACCCAGATAACACGCATGAATGTTTTTGGCTCCTGTGAATAAAAGAAATTTTTAACTTCTCATAAAAGCCAACTATTACAGTAAAGACTGCACAAACAAAACACAGTCCTGTTCAACACATTTGCTAGCAAGCAGCATGACAACATTTATTTTTAACTATAGCACTGAAAACCTGTAATTTATGTTTTCCTCTGTTGTCCTTAAGAGCTCGTAGGAAAGAATTGTCAAGTTATACCAAGACTTAATAAGAAACATGCTTTCCTTCGCCTCAAGCTGAACGATGCCAAAGACTTATACAATTATACAATACAGGATTAAGAAAAAAAATATATATATATACACAGCCACACTGGCCAGGAAAACCCTCCTACCAAACACACTACCTAATGCACTGCTGTCTTCAATGCAGCCTGAACCACAGTGTGTCAACATCGCCCCAGTCATGTCATCTGTCACTTCCTAGACCAGAATACCCAGTTTTAATTGTATCCTTGGAATGAAGATGCAGGTCTATTAATCAAGCAAAAGTTAACAGAAGCCATGTATATGAAGAAAGTATTACGACAAAGCAGGAAGTGACCTTATGAATAAGGAATGTTTTTAACTCTTGAAATACAGTACTGTAAAATATAAAATAAATACAGCTTTCAATACCAGAATTTGAACACTGTCAGACTGTTTGGTGAAGAGTACTCATTTTCTGTCTCCCAAAAATGCAACACATACCAATTTGTAGTTACTCTTTCATTACAAAAAGGATTGCAAGGCAACATGAAAAACAGTGACGACCATTTCTTCTAAGACATTTAAGGTTATATACAGTTTTCTATCTACCCCTGCTACTGCATTACAATCAAACAATACAGATCGAAGTGTTGAAAGGAGATCTCTGCAGTTTGGAGATTAAGACACCTTCCCAGGAAAGGCATTTCAGGTATTAGTGAGTCTGAGCAAACCAAGAGCTTTCACTTATTTACTGACAGATCATGAATGCTGAAATGAAATCAAGTCTAAAGATAGATGTATGCAACTGGAAAGAAACTGGGGCATGACAACGTAGTTTGGGAAGTTAGTAACAAGTGTCAATCACCTTATACAGACAAATTATTGGATTGTCTATAAACGACTCTGCAGGTGCACACTTCTCATTGCTAAGTAAGTCAGTGTGTCACTGGTCAGTTGAGATGAAAGCCTGAAGAGAGAATAGTTACTGCAATTGATGCTAAGGGCAGGGGAGAAAAAGATTAAATTCTCTGAAACTACCATCTCACCATGGGATGCCAGACCTTACAAAAAGTATTTAAAAAAAATTTCCTTGTTATGGACTATGACCTCAACATTATCATACCTTAAGTAATCAGAGCAAAAATAGCACCAATGATTAAAAAAGACTGTACTCAAAAAAAAAAAGCTGTTCAGATGGATTCAGCTGGTTTAATAAGATGAACTCAATGTCACTGAAAAAAAGATATTGTTCTACTGTTCACAATAATTCAAATCTAGAGGAAAGGAATCTCTAGTGAGAAAGCAGAAAAGATTTTGTCAAGATCATGAGGCTTTTGTCCTGTTACAAGACAGGAGTTCTGCACAACTTCCTCTCTCTCCAAGATGTAGGATATGTTGCTCAGCAGTAAACACATGCTTGCAGTTGTGTGTGAACAAAAGCTACAGAATGACTCTACTGTCACAGCAATTAAATTACAGCAGAATACTGCTACTACTTTAACAATGATGACAGCAAGCTACTAATTTCATAGGTTTCAGTCATGACTCATATCACACCAAATATTAAAATTTTGAAAGATTATCTGTAATGTTTGTCATTAGCTTTTGGATCTCGCAGCCACAGAGGAGAAACTGAAGCAGTCTCCCCAGCAGGTTATGAAACAGTTCTGCTTCCTTTTGAGGTTAAAGAGACCACAACGAAGGAGTAATAGCGATACTAAAAACTTGCTTACAATTTGTCATGCTCAACCGCCTCACGATGGAAATCACTAGTACCAAATACTTGCACTGTCACTACAGGCGGTTTGCGTGGATCTCCATGCAGAATTTTCACAGCTATCCCAGAAACGATGAGGGAGATGCACTAACAGTAGTGTTAGCAGGCTGAAGAGAAGTCATTCACTGCTTGAAGACCTTGACACTCCAAGCTTCATATCCAGGGTTCTGCCTTTAGGGTGGGGAAGCTGAAAACACAGGACTTTCTCCCCTGCTGCTGGACTAAATGGACATGCCAGAATCAAAGCCTTCATGAAGTTTTTTTTAAAGTCTATTAATACTTTTTGGGGTTTTTTTAAGTATAGAACTGTACGTACAGATATCATAAATGGGGAGCAGTGGTGGTGGTGTGTGAATTCCAGTGGATGAGTAAAGCTGCAGTAAACACTGAGAAAAGAGACTTAGCAAAAATGTGAGGTTGTAGAAGGTAAGAATAAAGTCAGGCTATGTAAGTCTTACTGAAAAATGAGCCAAGTCAGTCTTGTAGCAATCAAATTACATCAACACCAAAGCATATCAATTGTATGGACATGCAGTCCAGGTCCAACTTTGCACCTCAGTGTCAGAACTCACTAGACAGCTTGAAAGCGGAGGAACCTGTAATGACGCCCTGACCCAGCCCCAATGAGCCACTGGTCCTCAGTGCTCACTGCATAACTCTTCTTCAATTGTGAAACATACTATAATATCTTTAAAATAGTTTTCAAAACAAATATTTGTAAATACATTAGTATTTTAAATACATCAAATAAACCTCTGAAAGTTTACTTCTTCAGGGCTTACTTCAGAACGCCAGTTTCACATAGATAATACCATGTAAGTTTAAAAGAATTAAAAATCACCATTATTAGAAATTATTTTGAAAAAACCATCAGTGATTTCAAGTGCTATATTAGATATCACCTCTTCCACCAAACTGACCTTTGCTATGGTAATTAGTGGGCAGCATATTACAATACATCATTGAAAAATTCCTAAAGCAAGCAGTAAATGCAGTGCTTTCTGAAGCAGTTACCAAACGGTGGTGGTGCAAAGAGGACACTGATGAGATTTATACAGAAAACCTTCAGGCAAGAATATTTCTTCTTGAAAGCAAACAGGAAGACTTATCAGGGAAAGGCTTCTAAAGAAGTATCAGGAAGCAAGAGGCAAGACTACAGATTAAGGGAGAAAGGTATTATGAGCATAGGAAGTGAGATGACTTGTAGCGAGGGAGACAAGGTTTAAAGGTCCTCAGTGCTTTCAAAATTTACCTTAGCAAGCTTCAAAAGAAAGATAGGAAGGACATTTATTTACTAAAGAGCAAATAGGCAACATTAGATCTTTGAAAAAAAAATAGAAACAGTATTATATGGAATTCTCTTGCCTTCTAATTGTCATCTGAAACAAATAATTATTGCATTATTGAAGGTGAACTGCAAGTCCCCCTCAGAAGGAGATGATGCTACACAAGACAGTAAATGCAGAAGAAAACATTACTGAGATGGGACAACTTCCTGGAAGCAGACTCATCATCTCTGCCTTGCCTACAAAATATTTAGCAATGATTAGACAGACAGTAATGCTGCAGCCACAGCCACCACTTATTACACTGATCAATCACTATATTGCTGTTGCCTTGCACTCCTATCATTATGTTTGCCTCTCCAAAGGGAACATTTTGACAAAACATAAGAGGGCAAGACTGGTTTTAAATTGTGCCAGTGTACCTAATGAATAATAAAAAAAAGTTACCATGTTAATAGGTTACATGACTATTCTATTCTTTGAGAAAACAAGAAATTATTAGTCTAAAGCTCCTGAACACTAAACAACATGCATGAAAGATAAGGGTCTGTAAAGTAAACAGTCTCTGCACCTCATCCTGCTGAGAGAGTTACCTCTATGTGAAAATACAACGGCGATACAACGTAACTTTGCAGGTAGAAAAATAGCTGAGAAAAATAGCCTACACAGAACCTGCTCTATACAGTAGCCAATTCGCTGCAGCAACCCGTCTATCTGCTTAAAGAGAGAAGCAGTCTGATGGCACCTTATGAAACAAAATTTTAAGTCTTAAAAATGTGTTTAACTTCTTACAGACACATATAAAGCACTTGGGGTATTATTACTCAGCGGACCAAAAGCTGCCATTTAAGAAGTCACCCCAAAAAATTTACTAAAACAGTGACTAAATTACTGCCTCCTTTTAGCAGTTTAACTCATTGCTTTATGAATAATTCAGTGTTTAATGAAAGACTGCATGAACCAGAGTTCAGTTTGGACACTAACAACACACCTATAATTCTCCAACATATTTACAGCTTCATACTCTTGCTGAAGGAGCTTGTATAGACAGCCTTCTCACTTGAAGACATTTGTCATAGGCTTTTTAACCTCCAGGTGTTTAATAATTTGAGGTAGAACAGCAGCACCAGCATGAGCTTTTCTTCAGCACAGTGATGCTATTTATCAGAAAGATACCAACCTGTCTCACTAACTTGGCTTTACCTGCTCTACAGCACCACAACCCCTTGGCAGTCACCAGAGCAAGAGGTCTGCTGAAAAAATCTTCCATAGTTCCTTTTCTTAGTCTGACGAGCTTTGTTAGCTTAGGTTACAGTTCTAGAAAACTACCAGATCAGGAAGAAAGGAAGGAAGAAAGAATGCTTCTGGCTCCCATGTAATACTCGAAAACCAGTAACTAGAACAGTTGACAAGACAAATTATTTTCTTCCATGATAAGGAAAGGCTGAAACATCAAAAGTGTCATGGCCTATTACAGCAACGGCTACTGGACTTGCACTACCTTCTCTTTGCTGTATCTAGAGCAGCAACGCTATAGAAGCAACTACGCTAACTCGTCACGTCTTGTCTCTGCACATTCCAGAGATGGTAGGATGATTATGTCTTTGCTGAAGACAAGGCACTCGGTCCCAACCTACTGAACACACCCTAAACAATGTGTTTTTCCAGTATCACACCCCTCTTTATGTTTTACTACTTTACTGAGTAATGGACTTATCTCTTGCAACAACAAACTCTAAGCTTTTCCGCACTCATCACTAGAAAGGCTGAAAAACTGCTCAAAGAAAAATGAGCTTTCGATGCAGGGAAGAAGAGGATACACTCTCAACTGGAGCCAGCGCAGTCCAAGCATCACAGAGTGCTCATGTTTACACATGACACTATACTCAGCATGCAAGAGCGCTGTGATCACATTCTTGGTGTTTTAAAGAGAGACAATTAAACAGCAATTAAAATGAGTTTATTTGGATAATAACATGAGCACATTATGGGACTGGTGATTTTGCTCCCATTAGCACATCCCTCTTTTCTTGTGAAAGTATATGAAAGCACACACCTTCACCACCCAGAGCGCAAAATTTCTAACACTCAGATACATACACCTTCAGAACTCACCTCTGTATCATTTTGAACGAGTATAGTCTACAGTTTCAGAAAGTTTTGGGGTATATCTATTAAGGTAATATTATGACTAAATGCTTGCTACATACTTCAGCAGCAAAAAGGTTTTGCAGGTTTAACAGTAATACAAAATGTTGCCTTACTCTTTCTGAAAAATGATTACATATGTACCACTTGCCCAAATTAGCTCTGAAAGTAGACTGACTCTGTATAGTTATTTTGCTACAAAGTCAAAATATTATTTACCCTTATTTCAGATTCTGAAAGTCTGTTAGAGAATGGATTCGTACGTACAGCAAATGCTAGTTGCACTGCTCGCTCCTGAACTCAGCCTAAGTATGCTGAGCTTTGCTCACACTAGCAGTAGCATGGACAGGCAGCATGAATGTATTAAATCTTTTTTGCCTAATGTTGACCTGATTTTTTAAACTATTCGAACACTGTTGATCTGTCCATGTTAGAGTTTAAATGCAAAAATAATTTCCTAGCAAAGAACAACAAGACAGATTTTGCACTGCAATTAATTTTACAGACACTAGGAGGGGAAAAAAAAAATAAACTTTCAGCCTCATACCTTAATTACCTTTAAATAGGACAGATCAGTCCACGCTAGAGAAACTGTGCGATGTGCACATCAGAGACCTTGTACCTTGGATCTAACACCTCCAGCATTTCTTTCTGTTTTCAGTTGGATTTGCTCGTGTTGATCTTGTTTTACCTCTTTTCCCTTATGCTTTCTGCTGTGCAGAAAAATGAATAAAGTAAGTTCACAGGAAACTGACTTAGTGGTTACAGGTAGCTAGTAGTTCCGAGACTAGTCTTTTGTGGGAAGAGGGAATGGTGAACAAATCGGATTCAGGAGAGTAACTTTAAAAACTGTTATACAATTGTGAAAAAGAAAGCAAGCAGAGTTGATGTTATTTCCTTCTCATTTGACAACATAAACTTACTTAAATCCAGGCTTCTTTGCTGAATAATTAAGGAGTCTAAATCAAATATGCTCACAAGAACTTACTCCTTTTAGTCTAACTATGCAACTACTAAAACCGTTTTAAAGGTGGTTTGTTAATGCAAAGTAACATGAAATCACAAGCCAAATCATCTACAGGCTTGACCTGGTGGTCCTAGGGTGAATCTAGAAAAAATGCAAAAATGTCCTAGGGTACAGAGAGAGCAGTGACCTATGCCATTCCACAGCTGAAGATCTTGGGACTTCCCAAGCACAGTGTCTGACTACACTGCTCTTGAAGCAGTGCTTCTGGGAAGAACAACTGCTATGGGCTCTAATTAGCAGTGCGTTGAATGCTACAACACTCTGAATATGGAAGCGATACTGTTTATAAGTGAGAACCATAAATAAAGCCTGCCATGTGTACTGGATTGACTTCTTCAGGTAACACATTAACAGGTTAAGAATGAGGACAGAGAAAAGAGACTAGAGATGTTCACTTCAGGAAAAAGATGACCAAAGAGGGAGGTGTACGGGATATGCCAGATGAATATCCTGAATAAGCTGGAGGGGGAAAAACCCAAACAAATAAACCAAAACCACCAGAGAACAATTATTTTCTACTACTAACAATACAAGAGGCTTTACATGAAATTAACAGAACTTGAGTTTACAGGAAACAAAATCATTTTTCATGCTGCTCGTGAAACTTCTGAAAGCTATGAAGCATTTTGTCAGAAGATGCTGTGGAGGCCAAGACACCTTCCCGCCCGCTCTGGCTCAAAGGCAGCTGCACTAGCGCAGAACAAGCGGTCCACAAAGCTCAGGACACAGGTTCAACATGGGCCCGCAAAGGAAACCATGGGAAGGGAACACAAGTGAGGAGGACACCCTCCCAGGCCTCACCTCGTGGCTATGGGATTTCCTGACCTACGGATGGTGCCTCTGTATTTCAAAGTGCCCTATGGGTACGTGCCCTGAATTTTCAAACCAGTAGACATTACCAGCGTATTTTACAACATCCCAGCTAGGAGTACCACAGTTTAACTATGTTATACAAAGTAACTGTTATATCTGTTTTCAACCTGCCCTCTGATGTTACATTCCGTCTTGCATTGCTTCTGTTTCACCCCCTCCTGCCACTTGTGCTTTCCAGACTTTCAGCACATCCTTCCCCAGCTCACACCACCAGGGCCAGACACACACTTTCCAGTCTACTTAGCCACTACTGTGACAGCAGCCATTTTATACCTTTTATGATCTTTATTTTCCTCACTGTAATTTCTTTACTCCTCCTATAACTTTTTAAGATGGAGAAGGAAAGCAGAGCTGTTAATCAGAGGCTGCAGCCAGTGTTCAAGATGCAGAAGCTCAGTAAACTTACATATAAAGCATGTATTATTCCCCATTCATTTGCAAAGGCAAAGCCATGAATGGAAGAAGGTTCCATCAGGAGCAGTGAGAAGTTCAGGGAGGCAGCCCGGCCAGGCTCAGACACCCGCGGGGTGAGCACAGTAGGGAAGGGAACTCACCCTGCCCCAACATTTAGCATAAGCATCTGCTACTGGCAGACCACAAGACATCAGGTTAAACAATTTTTGCTCAATCCAGGGTGGCTACTCTTATGCAAATACGCAGGGCTTCCATGAGAAGCTTTTGAACATTCATACTGAAAAATCTGTTAATAGCCTAAAGTTTAAAAAAAACAAAAAGCAACACCAAAAAACCCCAAACCACCGAATACCTCCAGGGTTCCTGACTCAACACAGTTTTGCACTGTCTATAAACTTTACCGTAGGAAAAAAAGCCTATCACAGAAGTACTTCGCACTTTGCATTCAAAATAAGAGCACACCCAAGTCATGCTTCTCTTCCACTTCAAGAAAAACACCCCCAGTTGCCAAGAAGCATTCCCGCACCGTGGAGCGGGATCAGCCCCTGGGCTCCCCACCCAGCCCCGCACCCACGGGTGACGGCTTCGCCTCCCAGCCCTGCGTCGGTGCTTCTGACAGTTTCCTCCTTGTTTGAGCATGCCGCACGAGGAACTGCATCACAGATTAGCAGCCGCAGTAGTACAGCACAGCTGAACCAATTATCATGGGTCTGCCCAGTACTGATAAATCCTAACCTCACGTCAGGGTCGCTTTTACAAGTCTAGATTAACTGTGGGGAAAACGACAACAACAATTAAACCATTCAAACTTTGGTGGTTGGTGGTTTGGTTTGTTTTTTTGTTAAGTCCTTTATGTGAACTGATAGACACGCACACATGCACGTCCTGGTAACAGGAACATTTACTGTTTCCTCTCAGCAATACAAGGAGCACTGCTGGCAAAATCATTATTTTCTACTGAAATTCAGTTTTTGCTATCTTTAAGGTTATTAATACATACATTTCAAGCATAATGGTAAATTACTATTTTAAGAGAAATGGTAAGTTATGATTTAAAGAGATTCCTACTACAAAAAAAAAATCTATGTTTCAGGTTAATTTTATAATTTCTTTTCACTGTAATTAACAAGATATAATTATGCTCTCATCTAAAACTACCAAAAACTGCAGAATGGGAAAAACAAAACACATTCCTTTTTTCCAAATGGGATGCTTTAGAATGAGCTGGGCAAGAAAAGGCTTTTTTGTTCTCTAAGGCACAGATTTCAGAGTTTTCTGTTCTCCACCAGTTTCCCAAATTCCTGAAAGACATGGTTCCCAGGAGTTTCTGAAGTTATTACTTAATAAGCTCAATTTTCCAGCCTCATCTCTTAGCATTGTTCCACGTTCTATAAAAACTTCACTGAGCCAAAGAAGACAAGCAGAGAATGCCTGTTTGTGGGAGGAGTGCCCAGCTGGGACAGTGGACTTGGGTGATGGCGCTGGCTTTGAGCAGGCAACAGGCTCAGGGCTGGTGGCCCAGGGAGCAGGGGCTGTGGGGTGGTTTACCCCATCCCACTCCCATTTGGCACAGAAATCCCCTCCCCTACATTAGAAGTGTCCCCATTTTGACCAGATCTCCACAAAACTTTTGGGGACTGGACACTCCCAAGAAACCACAGCCACTAAACTTCTGGCCAGCTTTAACTGACTGAATCATCTGCCAGGTGGTTACTCTTCCTTCTCTTGCTTTGTAGCATGAAAACTAGAAAACATTACAATAGTTTTAGAAGCCTTAACAGAGGACTGAACTGACTGAAGTCTTCCTCAGTCTTTACAACAGAACCATTAGATCCCGAAGTAGTTTAGGTTTTCCTTCAGCATTCACTTTTAAATAACATTTAACCTTTATTTTCCCTTTCCATCCTGACAGCAACCTTTCTACCCCCAAGTGTTAATGCAGGGAAATAATTATTTAGGCTCTGAGAAAGAGCTGATTATTGTTGTAAAATGTTCTGAAGATCAGCTTCTCTTTACTGCTTTGAAGATGTAAGTTCCTGCTCTGAAAACATCCAAATGTTAGCAGATGCCAAAATTAGCACTAAACTGTGTTAATTATTTAATACTGTCTACATGTAGAACAACTTTCTTCAAACAAATCACCCAGCTGAAAAACAGTTTTATATAGAAAATATACGGAATCTTGGGTGTTGGCTTCCATTATTTACAAAGGAATTCTTAAAAGAATGCAGAACGGGAATTTTATAATCCCCAGTTAAGCACTCCACTGACAATTTTATTACTTTTTTTGTCAGCAATTTTAAGTAACTTTTTTTTTTAAAAAAGAAAACAAAAGAAAACTTTTAAGTAGTGACAAAAAAACCTCTTCCTGCTTAACTATTCAGTGTTAAATAGCCCACCAGTTGTTCTGGTGCCAAAAAGGCTGCCATGGGACCATGTAGCAAAGTTCGCATATTAGTTAAGCAAACACAATCAGAAATGAAGTCATACTTTGTATTCTGGAGAAAACAATATACATACAAAAAAAGGCACAACCATACCCACATTTTGAGGCTAGCTTTCTTTTTCAAATCCTAATACAAACGCACAAAAATCCAAGACACAGAGAAACTACTATATATGCCTCAACACCCACATTAGCAGAGAACAGCTAAATTCAGAACTCACAAAATCAAACTACCTGGAATACAAATAAGAATAAAAAAAAATGTACTGATAAACACTGGAACACCTGTAAAGCAGCAATCATTTTTAAAACTATCCTTTATCACAGACAGAGCTTCTTGAACCATGTACATCACACAGTAACATTTGCAGCTGCAAACTCCAAAACTATGTAGCTTAGGCAAATCATGAAAACAACTATTTTAGAAACAGAAATTTGAGCGTCACGTTCAAGAAATGAGGCCCTGCACCTATGTAATTCAGATTTCATCTTGCAACGGAACCATGTGGATGAAGAGTGGAGGGATGACGCTTTGGATGGAGTTTAGTTTATATGCTGGCGCTCTTATGCATTTCAGCGCTCTCATGAATGCCCTGATGTGTCACCACTCAAATAACCACCCAAATTAGTTTTTCCCTGAAAAGGGAGACAAAACAATTGGTCAAAATTCTTCTCCTTTTTCTTTGGAAAGTCAGTTACCTCACATGTGGCAGCAGTTATAACTAGCACATTTTTGAGCGAAAATACATTCTGAAGAGGAAGTTGTACTTCACTGCTCACATGTCTGTTGTGTATTTACTTTCTTATTTATTACATCTTGCATTTAATTTTTTGTTTCATGAGCCAAATCCTCAGGCAGCATTTCAATAGCTTTCTGGTCAACTATTCTTAGAGCATAAAGGCAACAAAACAGACTCAAAAATGTGTTTTAGAACAGCTGACTACTGCATGTCACCCAGTGAATTACATCTTTCTTATGCTCTACAAAACATGCTAATTCCACAAATATACTCCCAATCTCAATACTCTCTTCTTTCTGGCAAATCTTCCCAACTACTTCTATTTTTGCTCTATTGCTAGCGCCACTCATCTGAAGCAAATTTTGAGGACTTCCAAAATTAATTACTGCCTTCCTGCTTTGCCTCTGGCTAGAAGCTGGTATAAACATCACCACCAAATTAAGCTGTATCTCAAAATTCCTTATTCTATTGATGATGAATGATTCTTCCTTTGACTCAGGAAAACCATAGGTCCCTTAAGTTTTCTCCCCACCCTTGATCCTTCCCCTCTAAAAATGTAACATTTGTGGTCTGTACCATCATCAGCTCAAACTCACAGCTGGGACCAAAACCCTTACCACTCACCCTTCTCTTGCTCTGCCTAGTCCATTTACAATTCCTGCTATAACCCTTATCCCACAAATGCTCTCAAGTGTTTTGAGTATACCACTGGAGCATGCAAAAGCAGATATTATTAATTTTTTTTTGTCAGCCCTTCCCATTACTGGATCCTCATTCTCATTTCCTCTCTTTTCCCTGGACTACTTTTCCATGATTTTAAAACTGCTAACAGTTCTCCTTGAAGGGGGGGCAAGCATGGGACAGTGCATGGCAGTGGATCACAGCGGAGGACCGAGAAAGAAATCCAAACACACACGTATACCACAAACTGTCTAGCAGGCAATTCCTGGCACTTCCTCAGCTCCAGACCTTTTTGACACACACAAAAACACACCAAACAATTAAGAATCCATAAGGATGGTGGTCCTCTCAGAGATCTTAAGAAACAAAAGTATCTACAAAAAAAAAAAGTATCTGCAACTAATGTGCATTATTTAAAGGTTTCTCATCTAAAAATCACTATTTTTTAAAAACTCTGAGTGAATTGAAGCAGAGACCTCCAATTTAAACATCATTACAGTCAAGTCTGACCCAAGCCTGAAACAAGCTCCAGATGTTACTGGTCAAAGTCAGAATAAGACCAGGATTTAAGAATTACTAGAGAGTAGTAATTTAACTGCAACTGTTATCCATGCAGGAATACCTTTCCCTTTCTGAAAGGGGAAACTTTCAGAAATAAAAGGAAAAGACACGCCTTGCCTTTGCAATAAGAAGAGATATAGAAGACAACAAAACCAAAGACTAAGTAGACTGGGACTGAAAAGAGAATGGTTATTTTGCTGGAGGTTATCAGGGAGAAGAAGCTGCACTCAGGGACATGGCACTCAGACCAGCAAAAGAACCAAACCAACCCTTTGCTACAATCTTCAGTTATTTCACCTACCAAAAACGGGTGCCTACAAGTAAGTGGCAATGCGTTGTGTTTATCGGGTGGTAATACAACACTTGCATACTTTTAGCAGCTCAGCTACACAAAAGGAAATTTATCTGTGCACATGTAACAGGAGAGTCTTTACCTGTTTAAGCTTGTTCACAAACCCCATCACACACAATACACTGCCTAGATTTTTACCTAGCAGACATACGTTTTTTCCCCTCACATCCTTGGACCATAAAAATGTTAAAATAAAGAAATAAACATACACATGTTTTGATTTGCTCAAATTCATACAGCCAAATACAGGTATTTTAATGTCCCTGTGGATGTTTTACTATTGATGCATTTTCAGCACCCTTAAGATCAAAGAAACCCCAAAGGACCAAAAAGAGACAGACAAGGGTGAGTAGATGTCTGTCTCCCTTTGGCTTGGACAGTCTGGGTAAACAAGAGACTCCACTAAACACCCAGATGATAATCTGTGGGATGCTAGAGATCGCTAGGATTTTATTAGAGACCTTCTATCAAGCTGCAGGATCTCCCCATACTCCCCTTCTCAAGGCAAGGCCCTGGGATTTAACCCGCACGCAGCCGTATGGCAAGAGAGAGGCAGTGCATCGCAAGGACCAGACTGCACGCACAGGAGGAATATCACACCCGCTACTACCCGGCTGCACAATCCGAGGCAATGGAAGTGTTCCTTCATGGCACAAACCACTGAAGATGCCACCCTCTCTTCTTTCAAAATCAAAATCTTTGCTTCAAAGTGTTTACACAGAATAAATGACCTCAGAACAAAGAGAAACACCTTTCAATATATCTCACAGGCACCTGTTTTTAGCTTTGGCTATTGCTTCTGCCATCATACCTGCCTAACAGACACAGTGTTCACTGTGTTCAGCCAAATTTGTTTTTAAAGATTCGAGGGAGAGTGCAGGGGGTGAAATATTTTCTTTTTGTTATTTTCTGCAGATGTCATTAGCAACCAACTCCATGGATTTCACAAGTAAACAGAAAGGCTATAAATGTAAAAATTTCAATGCTAACAGTGTTTATTCCCTCGCACTTAATTCAATCCAGCATTCCTGAAGTCTGAGCACACTTCAAGTCCGTGCAACAGTCCTCCTCAGGTACAGCGATTCTGAACTCACCCTGCTGAGCTGCACAGGGACCATCCACTCAAACGCTGAGTTCCAGCTATGGGCCAACAGGAAAGGTTATCCCTGATCCACTACTAAATGCCCCCCCCATCCATTTGCACATACGCAAACTAAAACTCAATGACACTGGTGCCGAAAGCACTCTGGCAGAATTACGGGATCCCACTTCAGCCGAAGTCAAGAACCTGCATTAAGTGACAAACTCCTGTTACATGACAGTATTGCCTGTGCTGCATTAATTGCGTGTTACAACTACTGTTCTAGGGATAGCTTTAGAAGATATTTTCCTATTTTTTTAATGTACAAATATGAAATATTTTTTTGACAGGCAAGTAATTTTTGAACATGAAAAAAGAATGCTGGCATGTAAAGTTCTCATTTCATTTCTGTTATCAATTTAAACAAATACCTAATATGTAAAAGATGGGATCAAACAAGACAGTTTATTTTTTTAATTTTTTTTACTTTTTGTTCCACAAGTGAGAATTAAAACCAGAGACAACAGGATATATTTTTTTTTTTTTAGTATTATTTTAGTATTACTAATACTATTATTGTAACAGTCGTTTCACATTAATACTTTATCTAGGATCAAAGAAATTACCCCTGCACTTCAATTCACACACTAGCGTACTTGGTTTGGCCAGACCTCAGACCGAGATCTATCTAGCAACAACCCAAGGGCCAGCAATACAGCTTCTCAACACCCAACAATCAGAATCTCTGCCTGTGCCTTTTCTAATCCTCGTGATGCTTTATCTTAAGGAGGGAACAGGGTAGGAAAAGTAAAGCAGTAGACAAAGAGCATCATTTCTACATCATTAAGGATTTTCAAGACTAGATACATTTTTTAGTTTTGTTTAGAAACACAGAGAGGGTCAGTGCAAACCATGGCATGTACACGACATACACAGAAGAGCCGTTATTGCTAGTGATGTCTACTCCTATCTGCACTAGTGCTCTTTAAACTTTTGGCAATAGTAACATGCATTTACTAATCCTTGTATTTGATTATCATTGCCTGAAAAACACAGCTGAGAGAACTGGTAGAGCTCTGGGGAAAGGAGAAGGTATTTCTCACCACTACAGGTAGCACAGCTACAGTAACTTGTATTTTCTTCTCAATCTCACAACACAGAAACTGGTTAAACAGTATGGGTAGGCCACAAACCAAATGGTTCAGGTATGTCCAGGTACTGAATTACCACTAAAATATCATCTCAAAAAAAGTTGTTGCTACTGATGAATAGAACTGGGACAATCCAAATTTCTCTGCAGATCCAGGAGGCAGCTGCATACATTCAACCATGACACATGACTTACAGTACAAATCTCAGCAAGTGAATTTATATGGAAGAGAAACATGGAGTGAAGAAAGCATTCCAGCTCGCAAAAAATTCTTGCCCATCTCAATATAATGAAGTATACAGCTATCTTCTGAATATAAGCTGAACTTCTGACGTTAACATATACCACTAGAAATTTTGTTGCTATCCATCTGAGTACTGGCACCACTCCTTGCCTGGCAGGCAGTTAACATTCTTGGTGGCGGCAGGGGACAAGGAGCAGATACCCCTTCAGCCTCTCCTCTGGCTCAGGTCTAAAGAGCATCTAGTCTAGGGTGCAACCAAGAACAAGGCGCTCTTCTCAGCTGCCCACCCTCTCCAGGTGCTCTTCTGAACTGGACCAGTAGGTAAGGCAAAGTGATTCTTTTGAAAGTCGTGACCTATTTTCAAAGCTTGTCTCCCAAGGCAGCCCCTTCCTCTACCTCTGGTGCACCCTCGCCTAGGAAACACAGGGGCATAAAGTAGGCGTCTGCCGACCTCGCAACAAGTCACCCAGCTGGGAGATTCCTCCCAAGGAGAGTGCTGCCAGTAACAGCACGGTGGCCAGGTTAACTGGCCTGGCACACCATCTGGCTGTGGGACATCCCCACTGGGGCAGCAAGCTACCAATTAACAACCTTCCCCAAATTTCTGAACACGATGTAGAAATCAGAAGCACAACACTACCACCAAGAATAGGTTTCTAACACTAAGGGGTTAACTAGCTTTTCTCAGCATACAACTGTCCATATTTAGGATAGAAATAACCTCTGTTACTCAACAATTCCACTTTAAAAAATTCTTACTTCAGAAAACACAAACGTATCTCTATTTACAAAGTTGTATCCTGCCAAAATTTCAAATACTTTTACTGTACACATGCCCTTTGATTTAACAAAGCATGCATCTGAGGTGGTTAATATGCATTTCAAGGTATATTAAAAATGAAAGATCAAAAAATAACATTAGCCCAGCTAATCTCTGCCAGTATTTTGCTCCAGCCACAATAACTAGACTCTATCCAGCGTTAAGCCAGTTGGCACTGAACCAGTTTTATATTCATAAGTCTAACCCGTGAATATGATGCTAATAGCCAACAGGTATACTTTAAGTCAAATTTAAAATGACCAAAATTTCACGCATCTTCTGTAAACTTGCCAGATCAGGAAACACATTAACTCCAAAATGTCTTTTATCAGACCTGTTAAAAACTAGTATGATCCAACAACGTTCCAGAAACCAGCGGCTCCTTTTTAAACTAGGACGGTAACACTGGCCAGAGGGCTTGGCTGATACAAACAGCGGCAGTAAGCACCAACCCAAGGTCTGAATGCAACATGGAAAGTTTTATCACTGTGCTGAAACTACCAGAAGAAAAGCTAGTTTGCACAGGAGGTTAAACAGTCCCCCTAACACATTTAGATGATGATTTAAGGTAACTGAAATTTTAATAGATACTTAAATCAGAAAACAGTAACCCACTTAGTATAGGTGAGAAAGCTGAAGATCCTTCAAATGTATCTTCAAGTTGGAAAATGCAAGAGACTACTTTTAGCTAGAAGGAATACTGTTGTGAGGGGAAGGAGGGAAAAAAAGAGTAACAGAAGCAAAGACATTCAGAATTCCCCTGCGATGGGAACAATTTCATCCCAGAAGTGGTTTGCATCTGAACAACATTCAGTTTTTAGAATGGTAACCCCATGTGTCTGCACTAAGGGCTCTGTAAGCTTGGATTTCATACGCTTGGAACTTTGCTACAGCCCTGTCTCTTAATGCACTTCTTGGGGGTGACAGACCCAGGTGTCAAATAAAGGGTCTTAGGAAAAAAAAAAGTGACAAAAGTTACTAATGGCTTAAGAGTGTTCTCTTCCTCTTGCCTCCTCGGACAAGCTGACCCACTTGTTTGTGGGGCCAAGCAGTAAAGCATAATCAGTGCTAGGTTAAAAATAAACCCAAAATAAGGAAGTTAATTTAAATTCAGGTCCCTTCATTCATCTTATTTACCACGTGCTCCCACACAGTTGTGTCAGTGCAAGCGAGGAGGCAAAAGGAAGGTGCAGAGGTCAAAAAAACAACTGATCTAGAAGATACCTTTTCTCTGTAGCAGGGTTAGAGTGAATTTGACACAAACTCTTCTCCTGGCTCCCAGGCGCATCTAAAAGTCACTCGATATAATGAAGTCTGGTGCTCAGGCCAAAATCCAGGACCTTCCCTGCAGCTTGTGCTCAACTGTGGGTTAGGCTCCTCTTTCTCGGAGGCACGATTCTCAGCTGGACTGGTGCACAGCACAGCCACCTGATGCCACACAGTTAAGAGACATTCCTTGGATGTGGGAGATGGCTGATGCCTCTGACTCAAAAGAGGTCTAGTACACATCCCTGTTAACTGCATCTGGGCTTCTGCTGTAACGTTTTAAGCAAAGGCTAGGTAACAATAGTAATGTTCTTGAATAAAATGGACCTTCACAATGTACTGTGTTGAATTCAGTGCTACCAGTATAACTTCACTAGCACAAGCAGGTGTTTACACTTCTGGACACATAAGGATCCCACGGCTCACATTCAGACCTTGACTATGCTGTACTTAATCAAGTACTTTTCTTGGATTTTACTTGGGTTTTGCTCTTCAAAGTTGCCATGATCTTCACTACGAATCTGCAGTATGGAATTACACAAACACTTCTGGTGCAAACATAATTTGTAAGACAACTAATAGATAAATGTACTGAAGAGAACTACTTGAGGTACGGTCTCTCACTGCATTAATGTTAACACCTCTCAGTTCATTATATTGAAGGCTGCTGAGAGGTCTTAAAGAATTAGTTAGAATGTTTTCTTAATCCAGCAAGAGAGGTCACTGACCAATAAAGCTGAAGTGGTTTTATCCCAAGTTTAAAAGTCTGAAGACAGCTGCTGCAGTTCCACACATGTTTCTTCAGCGGCAATGCCACTGTGCCCAGTCCCCAAGCTCATACACACCTCCACACCCTGCTCTTCATCAGGGCCAGCTCAGCTCTTTGTTCAGCTGCTGGGACCAGAGAACCCACTGGTTTCACTGCGTATCTCCAGTAAAGCAGAGGGGACAGAACAAAGTCACAGTTGAACGGGGCTGCTTATGAACAGGCAACTGACACAGGTGAAACAAGATCCACTTTTGTGCAACTTTCTAAATATTTTTCTCCTCATTCTGTGCTATTATCAAGGTCAAGAGACAGTTTCCCCAGCAGAGCTCCACTGGTAAGCACAGGAGCCACACAGCTTTCCCTTCTTCAGAGGTAAACCCCAAAAATCCTTTCAACTAAGGACTCTCTCCTGCTTTGGACGATACACTTCAGGTTGCAAGTCAAAGCACGAGCTTGATGTACAAAAGAGATTGGGAAAAACAAACAAAAAAAAAACCAAAACCACAAGACAAATCTGCCGAGAACAAGAAAATACCTTAAAACCAGTATGGAACCTAAGCAATACATTTGAAGACACAAACACTATCAAATCCTGTGGTTAAGCCTTTAGAAAAAACTAATTAAAAAATATATTAGTAAGTTTCGATTTCTGGCAGATTTTGGTTTGATTCTACTGCTGCTTACTTCTAATTCCTTGACTGTAAGGACAGTTTAAGAACGGGGGAAAACAAAAACCCAAATCTTATGCTTACTACCTTTGTGATGTGACAGAAATATCATGACGTGTTATAAAAGGGGACTGTTTTTAAGGGGACTGTTTTTTCGCGCAGTGTTGAAGTCCAAGAAGTATCTGAAACAGTCAGACTGAAACAGAGGAGATAAAAACCACACAGGAAGAATGAGAAGAGGGAAAGGAAAGCAGAAGAAAATTGTGAAACACCACTACTGTAATCGTTACCAGCAAGGAGGGTTTTGCATGTGGCTTGTGACCCACTGTTTAATTCATATAACTTACAGACACATTTGAGTTCTCTCTGTGTTCAAACTTCTAATAGTATCTACTGTTCTCCAGAAAACAGGTTCACCCCTTGATATCATTAAGCAACTAACGCTTAACCACGTGAAAAATTCTTTAGAAGAGGTCAGTTCCTTGCTACTCCCAATAAAGAAGAAAATTTAACTATCCTTAGCTCGATTCAATGAACAATAAAAGAGGGTTCATGCAGCCTGTGCTTAAGCAAATTTCCTTATTAAAAAAAAAAGACATCGACATTGTCTTAGGGCTTGAAGCCTGTAAATCCATGTCTAGTCAGCTCTAACATCTGTAATAGAAGCAAACAAACCATTTATCTAAATGGAATAGTTGAGACATGCTGTGAAGACAAATTTGTGTCTAAAAACTGTTACCTGGTCATGGTTACCAGAAATATTCTAGTGGTACGTAACTGAGTTGTATTTCATGACTACTAAACAGCAACAGCAGAGTCAGCTGCTGCATCAGGAGAGCTGCCCAGCTTTACAAGCAGGAAGGGACAATGTAAGTTTTTCCTTAAGAAGATGTATCTGTTTTTGAAGAAAACAAAGACGATGCAGAAACCACCATGTCCCAGTGCCAACTCCACCTTTACTGTCTAAAACAAAACGTTATTTTCAGATGGTTGTGAAGGAAAAAAGAAAAAAAAAAAAAAAAAGCAACCCCAAAACTGATTGCTCCCCAAGCACTTTTTGATCTCTTCATGTTTTTCCCCATAATCAGAGACTATCAAGACAAAAAAAAAATGCAACAGGTTACTGTCAAAAAAAACTGTACAGTGCTAAATGAGCGCAGCAGTTGAACAGAGACACTCCTCTACCCACACAGGGGGTGGGGAAGCCTAGTAGGACCAGCTCAGTAATGGTCCCTTAACACAGTTGACGGATAAAACAGTGATGCATATGGTGAGGCAGGAAAATATAGATCCCAGATGCAGGGTGGCCAACCTTTCTGATCCGAAGACCTACAAGCCAGAATATTCATTTGACTACAAGCCACAACTCGCTATCGCTGCTGCCACCACCATATTCAGTGCAGCGGGAGAACCGCAGAACACGTGCAAATTTAAAAGCCAATCCAAGAGTCCTCATTCTCTACCAAGAGATGAGGGCTGCACTGCACAGGTGAGCAACAAGATGGGGTTGCACGCCTGCCTCAGCGCCCATGCAGGGTGCCTTCCTCCAGCTGGGAGGTCAGACTTGCTCCTGGCCTACAGAGCATCCCTGAGAGCTGCTGTCGGGTTCCGACGGACCGCAGGCATGGGCAACCGCATGGCCAGACTCGAAACTATAGTTCACAATTTATCCAGTACCTTCCTGGCTCAGAAGCAAGTTTTACAGCAAAAATTTCCTATCTAGTCACAGAATAACATGTTGTTCTTATACTGAGTAAATGGTTTCTTTTCTTAAAAATATAATTTCCCTTCTTTTTGTATGTATCAACGAATTTACCAATATGTTTACTACAGATTTAAAGTCTGCACCTTCCTACTTCATGAATTAGCCATTTTATGAAACAAATTTACACCACTGATCCCCGATCTATTTAACAGTAAGAATATTAACCCACTAAGATGGATTTGGAATTAAAAACCTTCACCAAGTTTTAATAGGTGTTTGCACCTTCATACTTCTACCAAAACCTCCACCAAGGTTCTGCTGAACAGTATCAGTGACATTAGAAAATGACCTTAAGAATTTTCAGATTTCTGCATTTAAAGCAAGTTCTAGTCGAGTCCATTCAACTCCTTAACATACACAATATAAATCTCAAAGTTCTATTTTCCAGTATTTTTATGATGTTTCGTATCAAAGAGGTGTTACTCTATCAAAAAAAACCCTCATCACCTTTACTAGGCTTGAAAACACTCCAATACAGCTGAGGGGAAAAAGAAAAACCAAAACATATATCTATTTTGAACTCTTTTCTCACAGGACATTTCAGCTCACTATCCACATCATCTTCCTCTGAAGTGGCTTTGGAGTGTAAGTCAAGGCACTGATTTCAATGTGGAAAACCCCAAGGTTTCAGGATGCCTGGAAGAGCATCTGTCTCCACACACCAGCATATACGCAAAAATAAGCTGAGGTACTAGTATTTTCTCTTCCCCCACTTAATCAGGATGCTCCTGGCACAGCACCTCTGAGTGGCATCACCCTGGAGCTTGCTTTACACCTGCAATCAGGGAGAACTCCAGGTTTGCAGACACTGAAAGTCCTGCCTCCCAAGATGTCTGATGCTCGAAGCCTGGTGGGTTTGTTTAGGTCTTCACTATTACATGGGTCAGGAATGATTTATTTCAGTAATGTTTAAAACTTCTACCAAACAGCAATTAAAAACACAAACTGAGATATACTATACCGATTACATCATGGCATTTTAGCTTTATCAAAATTTACCATTTAGTTTCAATGTCCATATTTTTAAGAGATTTTGCCTAACAAATATACACATGCTGTTATGCTGAATAATCAAGCTGTGTTATTCTAGATGCATTTTAAGTCCAATATAAAACAGTCTTCAAACATGGTTTTATATCCTGAAGAGTATCCCAAAGATTCCTAGGCACTATGGTAAGAGACTAATGCTGTCTTCCCCAAACTGCAAATATTCAGTACAGTTTCAATATTTTCAAAATCAGTCTACTCATTTCCAGAATCTTAATTATTACTAGTTGACAAACCCTCAGCCTTCTCAGGGAAACTAGGCAAATATAAGCTGACCATTCTTCATTTCGCTGGCAAGTCATTCAAACTTCATTCAATGTTTCTAAACTTACAGAGCTTGTTTTACTACAGTCAGAAAGCCAAGCTGAAAAAAAAATGGTTAAGCCTAAGCCTGCAACAGTATGCGCAGATACATTATGCTACAGCCGTTGCCAGTGATGAGGTGCACTTTACTCTTTTTGCTAGTGTATCAAAGCAAAATCCCAAAACCATGGGAGCAAAATACTTTAAGTGACCAATAAAGTTTCAGAAAACAACACTGCATATTTAATAACTTGACAAACAAGATAGCCAGTCTCCTGCCCCCATTCTACTTGCCAAGACACTTTATAACAACTGTTAATCCTGTTGCTGGTAATGTCAAACTAGCACATAGCAGATGTTATACGTATATATATGTCTTTGAGGGGGAAAAGTGCACTTGCTATGGATTATGAATGCCTTGTATTGCAAGCCACACAATATTTTACTCCTTCACAGTCAACACTTTACAGCCACAAGACACAAAGTTAATGTGACTCATCTGAGACACCTCAAAGCACAAACTAAAGCAAACAATACCCTATTTTAAATTTATTATCATTTACGAAAAATCGGATTCTTCATAAGCTCTAAACCAGTTCATTTTCACCCTTACCCCAAATATCAAATGATGTCATGCAAGATATACTGGCTAAACTGGTTTAACTGCTACATGCTGGATACACTGTTTAGATTTTCGTGTGATAAATTATTCTGCAGCAATGAATCTGATTCAGTTAGTCTCCAACAACTATCTCCATCTCGTTTTTTAAAGTTTGGGCTTAGATTATTTTTACACAAACAAATTGCTACTTTACTTAGTATAGCAACTGAGTAACGACAGGAATCAGATTTTACTTCTCTTCTGAATTCAGTCAATAGCATGCTACGACTGGAGTGGAATAAGAAGTCTGATGTACACAGTTCATCCTGAATAGCGTGCTATCTATACTTCCTTCTGAATCTTACACACAGTTGCACTATTCCACTATTTCCACTTCTCCTTCACAGAAAGCTTACTAAATCTGATGATGTACTGAGCACCTAGTTCCTGAAGAAGGCACAGAAGAAACTCTAGGCATAGTTAGCACTTTTCAAGTCATTGATGCCGCTTTCTCCGTTGGCATGAAGCAGCTCGGAACAATGCAATGCACATCTTTTCCCAAGGCCAAGCATGCTGTTTTCAGAGGGACTAAACTTTATTATTACTACGAGTAAGAGGCCAGGCCTGGTTCTTCACTTAGGTATAACCTCAGAATTAACTTAATTTTGCTTGTTGTCTGCTGCATCAGCGTTTTTATCCCCCCTCACATGAGCATCATCTATTTCATGAAAAAAATGTCAAGGCTGGAGAGGGAAAGGGGTAGGAAGAACATACAAAGAAGCAGATACCCACAGCCGTATGAAGAATTTAGTCTGCATATTCTCCTCTCAAACATAAAGCCTCACTTTATCATCACTTGGCTGGAAGCAATATAGAAGACTGTGAAGGAGCTCAGGGAAAAAAGGGATATAAGCCTTCAGGAGAAAGGCATGGAAGTGGGCAAAAAAAAAGGAACGAACACTGTGTTATGTATGCAAATGATATTAAATTGCCAGGAATTGAGAATACTAATGAGGACTAATTGAGAATACTAATGAGAGAGAAGCATACATTCAGGAGACAGGTAAAAAAACCAAGCTACATACTTGAGACCAGTATCACACAGTGGGTCAGAAATCTAGTAAATTCTGTCAGTAAGACCAAAACAGGAACAAACAGCAAACACCACGAACTTTCCTGCAGTTTCCAGGCAAATGGAAGTACAGTTTGAAACTTTTCACATATGTACACACACAGACACATCAAATTTTTTTCTTGTGGTTTTTTTTTTTTTAAGTATCTTGCATCACTTCACCTGGAATTCAAACCTCAACTTTAAATTGCCCAAACTAGGGAAAAATTTAAAAGACTGCATTGCCTGAGAGACTGCAGAGCTGAAACAAGAACACAAATGTGCAACCTGAACTACCAGTCACTGCGTGTTCACAGACTGTGACGCTGTCTTGATAAACTTGTGCTGGCTACTTCAGAAATGAAACCTCCATAACGTGAGACACACATACATAACTATGGGCATAGGCCGAACCTACAAAAAGTAGATTACGACTATAAACAAGGGAAACTTACAGCTATTAGGCTGCACATGAGACTTTCCATGAAAGAACTTTATGAAATATGTAACTGTGTATTTGTATTAAGCCAAGTTCTTGGAAGCTCAGACACATTTGTGAAAAGACATTACAGAGGAAGCATATATAAAGTATCGGGACTTGGATTCAATTACACTTTATAGAGCAACTCACTAACAAGGAGAGAGACATAATTCTTTGCATGATAAAGCAACCTACATACCCTAGCTAGAGTACAGAAAACTATTACTTATTTTTTCCACTAAACTTATTTAGCATACAAATAAACTCTTCATAATTTCTACAGGATAATTTACTAATCACCACCCCAAACTGTTAATTTACCTAAAACTCAAGGCACCAACGGCTCACGTGCACGCTCCCACTATGTTTCACTCCAAAGGCAGCCACAGCAGCCAGAATCACATGCTTTAATGTGGCAACGGACAAGGGGTACACATGCGACTAGCGACAAAATTTGGCCAGATAACTGCCAGCATCCATCCACGCCACCTCAAGCAGCCTTTCTTGTTCCTTCCCACCGCAATGACAAACCTTCATCACACTCATACAGCACTAAATGGGGCTGCAAAGTGAACCAGATTAAAAACCTAAACTACACTTTAAAATCCCACTTTTTGTTTTTAATTTTGAGCATTTCATAGTCACAGGGAGGTGCACTAGTTCGGCCGCTGGCATGGCACACAAGATGAGAACGAGCAGCAGCAAACGCTGTGTTAGTCCAACTGCACCCTCAGCTAGGGAAGTGGCTGCCTTTGGCCCAGGAGATGCAACATCTTCTGACAGTTCTCAAAGTTAAAGTTTCCCTGTCCACCTACCACTACTGCCAAGCCTCAGTAAGCTAAGCAGATTATAAACAACATCCACAAGTAACAGAAGACTAAATAGACAAAGAGGTGATTTGTAATGCCACACCATGCTAAGTATTGCAAGTAGGTGAGCCTGCATCACACCTGGTCCTGTGAGCAGGTACCTGCCCCTCACCACAGCTGTCGTTACTTCTTTCCTTCATGATGTAGAGATTAATTTTTCCCTCTAAAGGGAACATCTTCCTCCCTTCCGAAGTCCGACAGCCCTGTCTAGTACTACTTTCATCTACACAGAGTGTCCATAAGGTCATCAAGGAAGAGTAAATTAGTCAGAAGGGAGAAAAACAGGGACATGAAAGCAGACACTCAAAATACCATATCTGATCTAACACTGAAGAGCCTAACTCCAGTTTTATTACTATATCTGAAATAATTATTTCACTCTTCAAAAATTATTCATCTAGTATAGCTGTATACAGAATAAGCAAACCTTCACATAATTCAAAATCAAGATGTACAATTTTCCACTGTGCATTCTTCACATACCTCCTAAATCTAATGTGATCACTCACTGAAGAATGGCATCCGACACTGTTCTGTGCATGTTAAAATCAAGCTAACTACATGTTATTATTTTCCTCACTGCTTGAAAGCATGTCTCTCAAGAAAGCACAGTCATACATTAAAATTATGAACATTGTTTTACACACTAAATGAATATATACCCATGGCTTCAACTTTTATTAAAAGTTAGCAATAATCTGATCTCGGCAATCTTGTAAACTTAACACATTTCTCAAGAAAAATCAAGTATTGTCATAAAAATTCCACAGGCTAAACTTTTTTTGGTTTTGCATAAGTGGACAGTTCTGTAAACTCTCACAAATTAGCAAGTTCCTAATATCACCCAGAACCAGCTGAGATAATGCTGTATTCTCAGTGTCACCATGTTGATACACGCAGAGACTCTTTTCCCACCCTGTCAATGGAGTTGGCCACCATTGTAAGATTTCCACAACCACCACCAAAGGGACTTCTGCATGTATTTTGGACTCCTGTATCCCCACTGACAGAGGAGATGCAATCCAGAGAAGTTCAGAACATTTCACAGCAAGCCCAGCATGGCAGAGCATCAAAACAATAAAAATCAAAATAAAAACATTAAATCCAGTCAAATTTCTAAAGGACTTGAAAAGGATTTTGAAAAAAAGCAGATTGTTAAAGGCTATCAAACAATCTGCTACAAAATATAACCCACAAGATGTTAATATTTGTATGTATACAAACAAATATGAGGTATATTTTAAATCACCTCCTTTTATGTATTTGCCACACAGTACATAAACACCAGCTTGGAGATTTTTCTAAAACAAAACCAAAACCAGTTACTCCAATAGTAAATAAGTTTTAGCTATTATTTTATGAAATAGATATTTATGTTTAAGAAAGCAAGGCTTTATGTAATGACCTTCTAATCTTGAAATGTAATCTCTCAGTCACTGTGACAAACTTGCACTAAAACACCTTTGCGTCTCCTGATTTCAATGGCTATTATTTAGCAGAAAGGTACAGCTGCTAAATCGATTGACACATTTCCAAGCAAAATATCTTGTTGGTGAATACGTATGTCGTTGTTGATTAAAACGATTGTAACAGAACTGGCATATTCACGGACAGGCGCTCCGCACAATATTTAGGTAGTTGGTGTTTTTGACCTCCAAGTCAAATACCATCAGTACAAGCAGCATACTTATACCGATATATATAAGGCTGCCCTTCCTTAGGGAACAAAATCCGCACCGTACATTTACCCAAAATAATTTTACATCTTTCAATTCACACGGAAGGTGTTGTTCAAAGGGGGGGGAGGGTGTGTAAAAATAACAACACAATACACCAAAAAAAAAAAAAAAAAAGCTAAAGGCACCACTGGAGACCACACCGGACGGGAGCAGGGAACAAGCCTGAAAATGTAGTGCCTCCTTTATGAAACCAGCGCAACTGCATGACGGTGCAGGATCCGGGCCGAGGGCTGTGCAGGCGCTACACATGGCCAGCGCTGCCCGCCGACCCCGCGCTAGGCCCGGCCGGCAGCGTTTTCTGTAAATAACCCTCAGAGGAGGGTTAATTAAAAATGGCGAGCAGCGTGGCTGCCTGAATACAATG
>VWZZ01004551.1:24276-71508 GCA_013399095.1 Psophia crepitans | reverse complement strand
GCTCCTCATAAGACCTGTGCTCCAGCCCCTTCACCAGTTTCGTTGCCCTTCTCTGGACACGCTCCAGGGCCTTGACGTCTTTCTTGTGATGAGGGGCCCAAAACTGGACACAGCACTCGAGGTGCGGCCTCACCAGGGCTGAGTACAGGGGGACGATCACCTCCCTGCTCCTGCTGGCCACACTATTCCTGATACAGGCCAGGATGCCGTTGGCCTTCTTGGCCACCTGGGCACGCTGCCGGCTCATGTCCAGGCGAGTGTCAACCAACACCCCCCGGTCCTTTTCCTCTGCACAGCTTTCCAGCCACCCCGCCCCCAGCCTGTAGCGCTGCCTGGGGTTGGTGTGGCCAAAGTGCAGGACCCGGCACTTTGCCACATTGAACCTCCTCCCACTGGCCTCCACTGGGAGCCAGCGGGCCAAGCTTGCACCGAAGAGGAACACGGACGCCAAGCACAGCTCCCTTGGTGGGCAGTTTGCTCGTGAAGGATTCAGCTGTTTCTCAGGGATGCCACCTAAGGTAGCACAGCAAGCAGAACAAAACCAGAACAGAAGTTCACTCCCCCATGCCAGCCATTTATTGTCAAATGGACAAAAATGGCCCTAGTCCCTTCAAGACTGAGCTGGTTCTGGACTTGGATCTCTGGTAGAAACCAGCACAGAAACTATCAATATCCTCAACACAAACCACTGGCTGTGTGAGAACATTTACAGAACACTTAGAGTTTTGCATCAAAAACCAACAGGAGCCAAGCAGTAAAACAAGTAGGCTGGTTTTGCCTGCCAGTCTGAAGTTAATACTGAGATTACTCTGTAAGTATCTTCCAAAACCGAGGCACTCGGGGGAGTTCGGAAGTGTCACGCTGCTACAGGTGACCAAGATGCTCGGACAGCCCTGCGCAGGGACCAGCCCGGGCCTCGCTCACACCCACGGGTGCCGAGAGAGAAGCACCAGCGCAGCTCCTGTCAGTGCCAGAGCTCGCTCGTCACTCCGCGATGGGGCAGCTCGGCAAGAAGCCCTCCCGCCTGAAGTCTAAGCACAAGGCCCTCCGCTCTGGCACTCACGGCCCTCAGAGGAGCAAGCCCTACTCTGAGGTTGCGCAGCGGAGTGCGAGCACGCTTCTGTTTCCACTAACACGTAGGGCCCACACCGGGTACTCTGACAGCAGACTAGGAGGCTGATGGTTCTTTCTGATTTTACTTTCAGCTGCACTGTCTGTTTTGGGGACAGTTCTTTACACCGAGGAACTGCACAGGACCTCACCTGGTCAGCTCCGACCTAAGAAACCTGTGGAACAGTCTGTTATTCTTAAAAACTCCAGTTCCCCAAGCCGAGAAGATCGGTGCCGGCTCTGTGCGCGTGCTGGCACGCTGCCTCTGCCTTCTCCATTCCCACAGCCCACGGGATAGAACCCCACCGACCCTTCTCTGCCGGACCCAACGACAGAGCACAGAATAAGTCCATAGAAACCAAGATCATCTTGGTCTCAGGACAACTCCCACGCTGGCAGTCTGTCCCAGTGCTGGCCACAAGACTTGTAACAGAGGTAAATGGGTCAGCACCAGTAACACATCTTCAGGTCTAGAGGCAGGATGAGGCATGGAAAGGAATTAACATTCCCTCCCCGCACGGCGAGGCGCTGTGCCCTGCGAGCCCACCAGCGAGCCCACTCGGCAAGTGCTTTGATTTTCAGCAGCGCCTGAAGGCCAGGCCTCATGCAGGACGCGGTCCAGCCCGCAGCATCCACGTGTTTAACGCGCTGCCGGAAGGAGCACACGCTCCTGTGCAGAAAAGGTTCTGGACAACCGTGGGAACAGCTGAATTACCTGCATAATGGCACTGAACTGGGCTTCGTTCTCCATCTGCTCTTCCGCTACTCCTCTCTGGACACTAGCCAACACGTTCGATTTGAAGAAGTACCGCCAATTATGGTGGAGGATCCGGAAAAGCAGCTCGAACAACTCTGCTTTCACATCAGGAGATGAGCGCTAGGAGGAGAGGAGGACAAACAACTCGAGGCAGGCTCCTGCGCCGGAATGCCACCCACCCCCTGGATCCCACTCCAGCAGCACCCTGTCAGGTGGCCACCCAGGGCAGCGCTTCGCAGCCAAGGCACCGGAGCACCGAAGTATTTCCTTCTAAGGCAGGCACCAAACTCAGCAACCGTTGGATCATGCTAAGAACACATCACCGAGTTTGGAATGCTACCTCCTGCTTTGAGCAGGTCTGTAATTTTAGCGCTTCTTGACAATTCCTGACAAAAATCCTCTGCCCACGCCGCTTCCAGTTCCCACTGCCCAGTCACCTGGCTCTCCCTGCACAGGGACTGGCGTTCACAGCTCTTGGAAAGTTACAAAGCTCCATTGCTCCCACAGCCCCAGCAACCCCCCCCTTCCCTCACCTCGTGTGAGAGCAGCCCTACCTCTGCAATGATGGGGTAGACCTGCTCCATGCACAGTGAGATGACGCTGGGTAGGAAAGGCTTGAACACTTGGCCTGGCTCTTGCACCACCACTTGCAGTATTTTGAGAAACTTCTCCACCACCCGACAGCCAGTGCTGCCCTCGTGGAGGATGCTCTCTGCCAGCTGCTCTCTACGACAAAAACCAAAGGCATTGCAGAGCAATATTCCCAGAGATCTGCATGCTTGAATAATTTAAAGGAAAGCAGGTAGTGCCTCTAAACTTGCTCAGCTAAGACAGACCAAGCACTTTAAGCCACAGACTGAGGCTTACTAGACCCTTCTCCCCAAAAAAAGCTTGAGTGGCATTTGGGCACCCTCAGATCATGGGTAGGAGCCAAGAGGCAACGTGAGAGTCCAGCTCAGTGGCACACATTTCCAGACAATCCGTGGGAGAGCTGAAACTGCGCAACGGCACGTACAATTGATGTGCATGGGCTGGGTCACCTCAAATGTGGAAGCGTGTTCCTTAGATCTAGTCCTGTGACAACAAAAATCTGTGACACAAAGGGGTTGGAAACAGCACACTCTTTAGGGGCAGGGACTCGTTCTGTGAGCAGCTTACTGAGAAAAATCATCCCAAGGGGTAAGAGAGAAGTGACTGACATGGGACAATACCTGGTGAACATGTTTAGGAAGGTCTGTATGATCTGCTCTGTGAAAGGCACTCCCATTTGCACCCTCAGTCCTTGAAACAGAGTGAGGAAGAAGCTCAGCATCTCATCCGTCACATCTAAGAGAAGAACAGGAAAGCAAGGAGAACGTGTTAAGGTAACGGTCAAGTACATCAGTAAGTCTTCCATGTGAGACTGGCTTCCCCTGCCCAGGGACCCCCATTTACTCTTGGAAGTTTAGCAGCAGGGTTGCCATTAAACCAACGGCCAGTCCGACAGGGCTTAAAGATTGTTCATCCATTTCTAAGAAGGGCCAGGGATGACAAGTACAACCAGCACCAAACCACCCAGAACAAACACGGTATTATCAGCAAGGCTCTTAGTTTGGTCTGAGGGTTGCTCAGGGTCAACAGGAAATACAAGGAAATCCAGACCAGTGACGGGGAGGCTAGGAGGCAGCGTTTGGGGGGTGGGGTGCGGCAGGAACTGAAGAGACCCCTCTGACTTCAGAAGTCCTTTTCAGAGCGCGGCTGTGCAGTTGGCTCATCACCACTGCAGCTAATTCTTCATCAGTCCCAACATGCTTTAATGAATAACAACAGTAAGCTGAAGCTGCTCAGCTCCTCTTTCACACGGCCTTTTACCACCAATAAACAGCAACTGCAGGCGGCTGCCAGCCTGTTCTGAAGGCAACAGCTCACGGGAGTCGCAGCATCAGCTCACTGTTTCGGATCTTCAACTTTGCCTCGCCTCCCCCCGGCCGGCCTCGCTGAGAAAATCCCACCCAGCTCCAGCAGCTTTCCTGGAACGGCTTGCTCGTCACGAGAGAAGCTGCTGTAGTCCTGGGTGTTTGAGCTACCCTGATGTGATACAGAAGGCAGGTCGCTGGCCGCAAGATTGCCAAGCAACAGGCCTGGTTACATCTCAGGAGCCTTTGCTTTAACAGGGGAAAACCCTCTCACATCATCTGACCTGATCTGATATCCGAGTTCTGCTCTTGTCTTCAAGATTCTGGAGAGATGGTAAGTGGCAACCATGGGTATTTTAAAGCTTTTTGTGTGCTCAGGATCAGCTCCATTCTCATTTCACTGCTGAACACAACTCAAGGCATCACCTCCCCTGGAAGGCTGATGAAGCTGCGTGCCTGCACCCCAGCTGGCAGAGATCTCCCTTTCCTGCTCCAGTTCAGCCCAGCCCGTCCCGAAGCACAGACTCCCACCACACTGCGCAAGCCCCCACACTTCACGTGAACACCACGATTCTACGCTGACGGCCTTTGGATGTTGTCAGCGGGTCACAAAGTTACTCACAGCATCAAAGCCTGCCCTATGGTTATACCTGACTGATGAATGAAAGCTGGGAAGAGGGCTAGTGAGACCTGCACGGATTCTTGCAGCGACTGATAACAGATCTGTCGAGACTTGGTGGATTCTCCAGAGATACTTTCTACAATATCTTCTAAAACGCCGAGCGTCTGATGGATGATCACTTTGGCTGCAAAATGAGAGAGGTGAGTCTTCCCGCGTGCGTCAAAACTACTCAGAGCCAAGACATGAAGAAGTTCACACACAGAGTAACTGAAACAACCTACAAGGCAGCATACACACCAAAAATTCAGAGTAAAAAATGTTCCCAAGTGCGTGTTCATGTTTTAAACATTTAAACAGGTTCAACTAAGGCACTGTGGCTACTGGTTTTCTTAGACTATACAGGTTTGCTGCCCTGCATCGCACCGACTGCTCAGCTGCTGAGGTGCAGAGACTCAGGGGAGCTGCGAACAACGTTATCTGCAACATGCTACGGCTAAAGAAACACTGCCCAAGAAAAAAGCAGCACGTTATGACACCAAAAATCTACTGCAGGTTTCTATTTCTGAAAGCAACAGCTGGAGTGATACACAACCACTGCCTAAGCTGACCCAAACGTGGGGAGACCTTCACCGGCTCAGTTCCACCCGTGTGAGCAGGTTGCTGATACTCTTCCCGTGCGGAGCAACCCACCACGCTGCCTCCCTGCACCCAGCTGCCCAGGTTTGTCAGAAGCCGTGACACTGTACTTCTCAACAGTTCTTAAAGTGATTCTCAAAGACGCCCAAAAGCAAACCCAAAACATACACAGAAACCTCCAGAGGTCCCTGGACCGCATCCATTCTACAGATGTACACCTTCTACTGTACTTCAAGTCTGGAAAAAATTCTTGTTTCCCCCTTCAGTTTTTATAATAATCTTCATCAACGCTGCCCTCAGTCAGTGTTTCCAACACTATAGTGTGGTAGTGCCAGCATTAGGCTGTTAGAGTACTCCTGATGCAGTCAGTGCTGTTCAAGGTTGTACAGAACCACTGGCTGGTTTGGGTGGGAAGGGACCTCCCAGCCCACCCAGTGTCACCCCCTGCCATGGGCAGGGACACCCCCACCAGCCCAGGCTGCCCAAAGCCCCATCCAACCTGGCCTTGGGCACTGCCAGGGAGCCAGGGGCAGCCACAGCTTCTCGGGGCACCCTGTGCCAGGGCCTCAGCACCCTCCCAGGGAAGGATTGCTGCCTCCCAGCTCAGCTCCAGCTCCCCTCCTGCAGCTTCAGGCCCTTCCCCTTGGCCTGGCCCTCCCTGCCCTGCAACCAGCCCCCTCTCCAGCTTTCCTGCAGCCCCGCTAGGTACCCCCTTAATCACAATCTTGATCCCACCTCCCCTGCATGACTGAGGAACACAGTACTTGGATGGAAGAGTTCACAGGCAACCTGGGGTGAGGTTGCCCTTTATGCACCCACAGAAGAAGGCTCTTTAAAAAAAAGCAAGAAAACCATAAATCGCTCCTTTCCTGTCCTCCCCATACTGTAACTACAGTTTCTCAGCCAAAATAACTATTAAAAAACTTAATGACACCTCTCAGAAGTTTGCACTGCAACGGTCAGAAGGCAGCGAACACTTACTGTCCTCCAGCTGCACTTTCCTCTGCGGCACGACCGCGTTGGACTTTAGCTGGCGGTACTCCCTCGTGAGGGCAGAGACCAGGCTGGCGTGGTTGGTGGAGCGAACGGCCCACTGCTGCTCGCTCTCCGGAAGGTTGGGCCAGGGCAGCAACAACACGTTCGACAGCGCTCTGCACACCAACACCTGGGCCTAGAGCAACGAGACGTTAAGGCAGGAGACACAGTTTTACCCTGCCTGTCACTCACGTTACGCCAGAGCGTAACCCTGGAGGGACGTTTTACAGCAGTGCTGGACATCCCGCAGCGCTGGCTATTCGAGGGAAGAGTTCAATAGCAGAACTTGAGCCCTAGTGACCATTAGCAGCTCTGAAAGGGAAGAGAGGAGCAAAGCTCCATCATTTAAGGGTTGGAACCAGCTCCCAGCTCCGCCAGCCCTTCCCTGCAACAGCAGGGCTGTTCTTTGTAAAACAAGGGCGATACTACTCCCGTTACAGGCTAAGCTTTACGCTCGTACAGCACTTTATGCCTCCGTGCCAGCACACAAAACCACCACATCCCACCCTCCACTGGGGCTTTTCAGCGCTCCTGTAATATAAATACTAACCTGGAGTGAGGGATGTGGAATGCTAACCTTACAGAAAGAGCTTTCTGTGAAACGTATGTCAGAATCAACATGCCAGCACCATAAAGACAACACAGAGTCACTAACCGTGTCCGCAAATGAGAGGGGACTAAGATTTAAGAACTCCATTTGTTGGCTCTTTCTTTTTCCCCTCCTTTTGTTGTTGCTTGGAATAGATTACTGGCAAACTGTCACTGGCACTCCTGGATATCCGCAGTCTGGAGAGAAGTGCTGCCCCCCACTCCCTGCTTTTCTTCCCCCCCCCGCAGTTGTCCCTGACACCGCAGAGCGGAGGCACAGCCTCCCGATCACCTAATCTACATTCTCCCCGCTCGAGACAAATCACCTTATCAGGAAGCCGCTGAGCGGAGGTGTCCGTGATCCTGTTGAACACCTTCTGTACTGCTGGGATGCTGATCAGGAACACCGGCCGCACCGTGGTGGCCAAAGAGACCAGCAGGTGGCACGCAGACAGCAGCAGCTTCTCCTGCACCTGCAACGGCAGGGGCGCGCGGTCAGGCTGCCCAGTGCCACCACCACACAGAACCCCACGCTGCAACACCCGCGCCCGGCCGCACGGCAAGCTGCCCCACCAGGGTTTTGCAAGCGAGACAGTTTATGGTATTTATTTGCCAATCAGGGCACAGGTCAGTTCCTTTAGTACTGTGGGAGAGGGAAATTTCCCTGCGTTGAAGCCATCAGGCTGAGTTTACATGCCCTTAAGTTGCCTACTCCCGTATGAACTTGCCCTACAGAGCTGCTATTTAGAATTGCTCGTGGTCTCACCTTACAGGAGACATTTGCTGCGGCTCTGGAAGACAGAGCTCCAGCTCCCACAGACTGGTTCACATCAGGAGCCACAGCGGGCGCCAGAGCAGCCTGTTAAACACCCCAAAGGCCAGCAGTCTCCTGCTGCAGGTGGAAGCCCAGCACTGACGAAGGTACCTTAGAGCTGATTAGGGGTGTGATTGCCTCCAGAGCGGTGGAGACGAGAGAGATGAACTGCTCCGGGTTCTGCCTGTGAACTTCGCTGTAGAACTGGGCGAGCCAGTGCGCGTAGGCTTGCAGGGCTGCCAGGGACTGAGCGTGGCTGCGGAGGAGCAGAGCAAGAGTAAGATACACACAGGGCAAAACGTACATGGCTGGGAGAGCTGCAGAGGGGTGCCAGTCCTGAGCACGGTGGGGAGTTTCAGCAGCGTGCTGCGAAAGAAGTTGGAGCTCTAAGACAGTTTTGAAGTTGGACTACGCTAGCTTGAGAGGACTGATGCGCCAGAGAGCATTACAGACTGCAGAATGGCATCCTCAGTTCCTTTCAGAACTTATTAGCATCATATTTAAGCACCTGAAGAGCTTTGGGATCTCTGTGCAGACTTATGTCTTGTGCTGTTATCAAAGCGATGTACGGTGGCATTCTGATTCTGCAGATTTCTCCGCAGAAGCAGGCACAAAAATGGAAAGTAGCCCCGAATTCACACAGCTAGAAGGACTGAAGAATGGCCAAGCGCCACGACAGTCACTTCCAGGATTTCCTGGTCTTGCAGCACAAGAACCATTTCACACACCCACTTGATTACGGGCAAGGGGGCACAGAAGGTAGAATCACAGAATCTGTAAGGCTGGAAAAGTCCTCTAGGATCATCGAGTCCAACCGCCAGCCGACTCCCCCCATGGCTCCTGCCCCCTGTCCCGCAGTGCCACGGCCACACGCTGTTTGAACCCCCCAGGGACGGGGACTCCCCCCTCCCTGGGCAGCCTGTCCCCAGCCCTGACCCCTCTGGCGGGGAAGGGATTTTCCCCAAGCTCCAACCTGACCCTCCCCGGGAGNCCACCCCCTGCCCTTCTCTGGACACGCTCCAGCCCCTCCATGTCCTTCTGGTGCTGAGGGGCCCAGAACTGACCCCAGCCCTCGAGGTGCGGCCCCCCCAGAGCCCAGCGCAGGGGGACGGTCACTGCCCTGCTCCTGCTGGCCACCCCACCCCTGATACCAGCCAAGGTGCTGGTGGCCCCCTTGGCCACCTGGGCACACTGCCGGCTCATGTTCAACCTCAACACCTCTGTTTCTGTCAGCAACTCCAGTGGCTTTATGCCATCTTACCTTTAACAGCAGGTTGAAAGGTTGGGTGTTTTTTTTTAAACCAACACTTTGCAGTAATATCTTGTGCTCCCTCCTTCGTATATTTATTGCCTAAACTCTATCCCACTCTTCTGCTAGCTGAGAACAGGTACATTCCCTGTGATTATGTTAGCTGCATGGCCTAAAATTTGCGTTTTGTCCTGGACCCTGTACGTTTGTGGCATATTTAGAGGAGTGCTGTAACTGGACTCATCTATTAAGCAACAATATTAATTTCAGAGGTATAAACGGATAAGGTCAACTTTTCAACCAGTTGATTACAATATAATTATACTCTTGGCACAGCACCCTATCAAGATTTTTCAGTCAGGCCATATCTTTGGGATCGCCCAGACGGGGGTGCCCCCCGAGTTTGGCAGCGTACCTTTGCTAGCCTTGCATTAGAAAAAGGATCACAAATTTCTTCAGGGACATGGTACAAAGGATGAAGCTTCTCACTAACAGATCATGGAAAAAGCCCCCATTACGAATGGGATGTCTCTGCAAGGCTGTAGCACAGTGGTGCTCTATTACTCGCAGCATCAAGATTTCAGGTTTAATGGCAGCTTCTGGACAGAAGGCACTCGTTTGTGTCAGGAAAGGCTTGCCTAGCTGGAAGGCGTCCCTTTGTCGGGGAAGTCAAGGGCTCGAAACCCTGTACTAGGAAAAATATCATTTACCTGAGCCATAGATCTGACAAAAAAAATCCATAAACTGGAACTACACGCCGACAGCGCATCTATTTCTTAAAATACCACTGTCGTTACACTTATTTTGCCATTTAACTACGCTGCAAAAGAAGCAAGCTTCCACAGCCCTTGGTACAGGGCACAGTAACACACTGCTTTTACAGCTAATGTAAGTAGCATTTTTACTTCTCATCACAATTTTCCTTCTCTTTAAATAACCTCAGTACATCAGTCTGAGGAGAGAGCGGTCCAACATGCTGGCAGCAGCCCGAACTTCAACAGTTAAACGCCAGCGCCCTCCTCGTTGGCCAGCGATCACTGGAGAGACGTGCTTTTCAGAACACTGGCCAAGCAAGTGGTCAGAGCACCAGATCCAGGAGATCTAACGCTTCCAGCTCCCCGCGTAGGTACGGAATCCCGATACGGTCATTTGCAGCGCGTCTCATACTCACACATCGATAAGGTCAGGTTTCAGCACAGACGGCACTGCAGTTTCGATGTTGTACAGTTTGATCTGGGATCCGTATAACGTTACTTTTACCAGCCTGGAAGGGAATACGTATACTGTCACGTAAGGGGACTGCGTGGTGGCGATACACACGTACAAATCCACTTAACACCACGCAAGTCTGCATCAGTCTTTAGCTAATACGCAGACAAGATTTCGAGCATTTCGTTGAAAATAATTTAGAGCTTATTTTATTGTTTGCGATAAGATGGAACGAGTACAAGTTGCTGCAAGGAAATGAAAAAGCGTGACCAAGGCAGGTGTGCAAAGCCCTGAAATTCTGATTTGCAACGATGCACTAAATCTCTTGGAGGTGAAGAATCAGACAACTTCTGCCCTTCAATTTTCACAGACCTTTTCTGAGGGTTTCAAAGACCTTCTGAGGGAAGAGATTTTTGGTGACTTCACTTTGAGAGCCACAACTCTGAAATAATCAGACTCTACATCCTGCTCCACTGCATCACAAACGCAGATGCTGGAAAACAAGGACCTCAGTCTTGTCAAGTGACTGATTTTATTTAATCCCTCCTAAGAGTTACTTCTTTGGTTAAGGATTTAGAAAGCCACCTGCAAAACTCAGCACTAATGAAGGTAACAGTTAAGATTCCAGCCACTGAGTTCTCCGTATCTCAATTTAACCCTAACACGGGGAGGCAGAGAGGAAACCTTGGTTTTTCACGCTCGCTGCAGCGGTGACAACTGCTCCCTGTGCCGGTGAGGGGACAGCAACTCCCCCTCCCACACCTACCTCTCCACCACTGTAAGAGCATCATTGAACCTGGCAGCAAACACGTCCCCGATGAAGTATTCTGCCAGACGACCAACGGCCTGCAGCAAGGAGCTCAGGTCCCTCAAGGAGCAGTGCAAACGCCGGCAGTCGTTCTCCGCAGTGATGTTCAGCCTGTGACCTGAAATGACATTACAGCTCGTTAGCAGTGAAGCCGAAAGACCTGGGTGTAAATAACTACTCGCGCTGATCGCCACCAAGAGCCTAGCGACCTGAAAAGGCGGGCTTTAAAACAAACCTCGTGCAAGAAAAACTAAACACGTGACCTTGCGACTAAGAAACACAGCTCTTCGGGATGGGAGACCTAATTACAAACGCCACAGGAAATGCAAAGTTTATTCTAATTCCATGACAAGCATTCTTCTTACATTAGCTTGGCAGTGGGTCACAGTTCAAATCCGAGCACTGCCTGAGTGACTCAAATCCTCAAACGGAGTAAGACAAGTTCAGCTGTTCCCACTGCCACACTTCAAATTCCTCTTTAAAGGCTGAAACGGGTGTTAACAGCCATTTCAGCCTTTTACACTTGAATTTTCTTCTCTTTCTTCTCCTATATAAACAGGAGCCTTTTTTGTTATCGGTTGACATCCAAAAGCAATCCCAGCGCTGCAGAGAGGGTCACTACTCACGCTCCCTCTGCTGGCTACGCTGCAAGCAGCATTCCAGCAGCCTGTTTGCTGCTGATGTGAAGCGTGGTTATTTACCTCTGTATTTCTCAGCTACGAGAAACAGCCCAGTACCCAGATTTGCCAGTCCGACTGCCTGTGCAACTGCCCTCCCGCTCAGCCGCGCCTACCTGGCCTCCAAACATTCTAGACCAAACATGTTCTGCGCCACCACGTTTCAAAGCAAAGCTGTTTTTCCTTTCCACTGCCTGTATTTAATCTCGGATCAAGTTTTCAGCAACAAGCTCTGCACTGTTGGCACCGGTGTACCATCACCCAGTTCTGAACCCCGGCTGCGTCCGAGCTGCTGCTTCTGATCCATCAGCTAAACTGCTGGCCCACACGATGGCATCTGAGACTGCTGCCCTGCACTAAAAGCCTTCGCAGTGCCTACCCTAGGTCTGAAGTGATCCTAACCAGTGGAAATGTTTTTTCCTGGACTGTCTATACGATAATTTCTGTTCTGCCATGTACAGCAGTGCTGAAGATGTAACAGATTACCGGGCACATCAGAAAGCTTTGTATTTTGAGCCACCTTAGCTACAGTCTTCTCTCACACAGATCTCACTACTCCTTCCCTTACTGCTCAGAAAGGAGCAGCAGAGCTACACTCACGCTTTTGATTCAGTTGAGAGCACTGGTATCTTTGCAAATTATTTTAACCGTGAAAGCTGCTGAAATGCCAGCGAGATGTCTTCAGAACCTACCACTACACCCTGAACACTGCATCTTCTCATTGACTCACAATGCTTTTAATTCAAGCCTAAATAAAAATGCTCCATGGTGGACAACTTCACACCAGATGTGAGCCCAAAGCAGACAGGAAAACAACCTTACTTTAAAGAAGTTTTAGCGGGAGGAAAAAAAATTAAGCATTATTCCTCCACGTTACTGCAGCATTTGATGCTGCACACTTGTTCTTAGGACGCACGGTATCTTCAAGCACCCGCACGAGGGAAGAACCGTACCAGTAAAAAAATAAGTCACATGACTACATTTGTGTCTGCTACTGGAGTTCAACTACTGAGCCATCAGACACCATACGTGTTCAGATCCTTGACGGAACACAGAAGCAGCAACACCAAAGCAGGTCTGAAGTGGTTTTGCACTCAGCAGTTCAAGGAGCGAGGAGTGGAGTGCCGGACCGTGGTTATTACCTGTCCCTGAAGTGACCACAAACTGCTGGAGTCCCAGATACACTTCCAAGTTATCCTGCAGAACTGGAAACTAGAAGAGACAAGAAATGAGTGTGATTTCGGGCCTTGGCAGACAGTTAACACCCAACTACTAATTAGTCTGTTAGAGCAGAGTTCCTTATTTCTCTCTAGTGCCTTCAACAAGACATTTGGAGAAAAGGCGAGCTGCCAGGTTCTGGGCTGACCCTGTAACGCCACAGCCTCTTGCACCTCGACAGCTGTCATGGAAACAGGGATCACCACCCTGAAGGCATTTCTCAGTGGACAGCTCTCCTTTTCCCACAAGCACCAGTGATCAGTCTGACAAGACAGCGGTCTGACAAGCCTAAGCGATGGCACAGCACGCCACCAGTGTGGATACGAAGGTGGACATCCAACCCAGAGCAGGGAAAGGCAGAGCCTGGAGCACAGGGAGCTCGCCCGTAAGTATCAGCTTCTCCAAACACAGCTATCAAAATATTATTCAACCAAAGAAGTTGCGTTTGGTGTCCCTATAACAGGGTACAGAAGCTGCCAGCTGCGCCAAACACAGCTTGAAGCCCTGTACAGAAAATGGACAAAGGAACAAACGTCGTTGTCATTGCGCATCCTGCCCTGGGAACAGGGCGTTAGCCTAACTCCACCGTTCCGGACCGACAGCAAACGTGCCCGATCCTGGTGATACCTCAGCTGAGCAGCAGGTCACACCACCACAGGGGAGTGTCTTACACAGCGTGACCGGAACGCCTTCCAAGCAGCACTTGGCCAGCCAAGGTCCTTCAGGGGTATCTATTAGGGGTTCACCTGCCTTGTGCCCAAATGCATTTGTGTACCTACAGGACAAGACTGCACACTGACCTTTGCCTTGCAGACATCCCACCTGAGAGAGCAGTTTCCAACCCCTTCAGTCGGGCATGGCTCTACTTAATTTCTATGGGCAAAGTCACCACATCTGCCGTGGCTGGTTTGGTGAAAGTTCACTCATCCAGCAGCACAGGCAACTGCAGCCTTTCATTCCAGCATGGGACAGGACACAGTAACGCAGCTGCTGTGTCTCGCTTTCGTTATTTCCTACTGACAGGCGAGTCGCTGCATCCAACAGCGCCGCAGGCTGCTGCGAAAAGCAGGCAGAACTGCTGAGCATCAGGCTGATCCTCCAGCGCACAAAAGGGAACTAACAGGGCTCCAGGACAGCACTGACCAGACTCTGCGTAATCAACTGTTGAGCACCTTTGTATAGCTGCAGGAGGAGACCTCTTTAAAAAAACCAAACCGCCAGAGAGCCCTCCTCCCCTTAATGTGTTACTCTGAGGAAGCCACGGGCTCTTCACCACCTGACCCATACGCTGCTCCCTTTGTTTGCCTCTGGTGACTCATGCCATGAAAACCACGCTGCAGAGGAACTTCTGCCTTCATAGAAGGACTATTTTGCTCGCTACTTCAAAGTTCATAGTAAAACACTTCTAGCGTTTAGCTCAGCCATAAACACTTCTTCAATAAAAATACCAATATCAAAAGACCCAGGGAACTACAGGCCAGTCGGTCTCACTTTGTGCTGGGAAGATCATGGAGCAGATCCTCCTGGAATCTGTGCTCAGGCACACAGAGAATAAGGAGGTGACTGGTGACAGCCAACACGGCTTCACTGAGGGCAAATCCTGCCGGACAAATTTAGTGACCTTCTGTGACGGGGTTACAGCGTCAGTGGGCAAGGGAAGAGCGACTGATGCCATCTAGCTGGGCTTGTGCAAAGTGTTTGACACCATCCCACACGAGATCCTTGTCTCTAAATTGGAGCGACATGGATTCAATGGATGGACCACTCGGTGGATAAGGAACTGGCTGGATGGCCACACTGAAAGAGTTGTGGTCAACAGCTCGACGTCCAAGTGGAGACCAGTGACGAGTGGTGTTCCTCAGGGGTTGGTACTGGGACCGGTGTTGTTTAATGTCTTGGTCAGTGACATGGACAGTGGGATCAAGGGCACCCTCAGCAAGTTTGCCGACAACACCAAGCTGTGTGGGGGTCGACATGCTGGAGGGAAGAGATGGTGTCCAAAGGGAACTGGACAGGCTGGAGAGGTGGGACCATGCGAACCGCATGAAGTTCAACAAGGCCATGGATGAGGTCCTGCACATGGGTCACGGCAGTCCCAAGTACAGCTACAGGCTGGGTGCGGAATGGAGGGAGAGCAGCCCCGAGAAGAAGGACTTGGGGGTGCTGGGTGATGAGAAGCTCAACATGAGCCAGCAGTGTGTGCTGGCAGCCCAGAAAGCCACCTGTCTCCTGGGCTGCATCAAAATCAGTGTGGCCAGCAGGGCAAGGGGAGCCCTTGGAGCCCCTCCCAGTGCCTGCAGGGGCTGCAGGAAAGCTGGAGAGGGGCTGGTTGCAGGGCAGGGGGGGCCAGGCCAAGGGGAAGGGCCTGAAGCTGCAGGAGGGGAGCTGGAGCTGAGCTGGGAGGCAGCAATCCTTCCCTGGGAGGGTGCTGAGGCCCTGGCACAGGGTGCCCCGAGAAGCTGTGGCTGCCCCTGGCTCCCTGGCAGTGCCCAAGGCCAGGTTGGATGGGGCTTTGGGCAGCCTGGGCTGGTGGGGGTGTCCCTGCCTGTGGCAGGAGGTTGGCACTAGCTGGGCTTTGACATCCCTTCCAACCAAACCATTCTGTGATGTTCTATGACTGGTTACAAAGGCAGGTCAGGTCAGGTCAGGCACCTTCTGCCTGCGCAGCAGCTTAAGCTTCTTTGCTCCTTGGGAATGTGGTTCAGAGGTCTAGGTATGCAGTATGGTCAGCAGAATTAACAGACTTGCTTTGAGATCCCCCGCTATACTTGTCATTCTCACCCTGCAAAGAGGCACTGACTGCTCTGAATTTTGGACTCACTGGCTCACAGCCTCAAAACCGCCTCCTCAGGAACCCTTTTAATGCTTCACACCCAGACAACTTTCACACCACCCATTCTAGCAACAGCAGTGGCACTAGCTGGAGCGAAGCTCTAATCTGTGTTTGTCAGATATAATTCCCAACTGTCCAAGGCGCTCTTCTCAGCACTTGTATCTGGGCTTTCATTTGAACAAAGATTTCACTCTCCTTAAAACCCTAATGATGACACTCACCTGCCCAATTCATAGCGCTGCCTCCTAATACCAAGGCCAAGATGAAGAGCAGCAGACTGCTGACGCCTCGAGAGCTGGGCATTTCTAAAGAGCTTAGTGTCCAGCAAGTAGGACTCAGTTGCTCACTGAAGCACCTTCTTTAAAACACTCCAAGAAATTTGAGAAAGCCAGAAAAACAAGCTGCTTCCTTCAGTTTCTGGTCTCCCCCTCACCAAGCTTTGCATCCAACACCACATCTCCCCACTTGTTTGGCCTCTACCAAACAGCTCGTAACAAACTCCAGCAGGCGGTGCTCATTTCACGGTGCGCGTTTGGTCTGGATAGCTACTTACCAGTGTGGAGAAGGCATGAGTTGGCAAGAGCTCCATGACTTTTGCAACTACTTCCAAGCTCTGGCGCAAGTACCGCTGCCACTCGGTCTGCTGCTATGGGAAGAGACACCAAGGTAAGCACAGCACTTCCAGAGGAAAACAGGTCGGTGTTTGTAGGCTAACAGGTCTTAACTGATGACAGGGACTATCTAGCTCCTTTCCAGCTCGGCTTTTGCAGACACGCGGATACCAAAGAGATATTGCTCTTATGATTCTCATATGCAGCCAGACAACCGATGGAGAATAATTTTGTCAGCCCATGCTTTGGGCATGCGCATGTGTTTCCCTGGAGAGAGGAGACACAAGCGTTCGCTCCTGAAGCGCAGCTGACAAGCGTGCGTTAGGCAGGACAACCTGCCCTTCCAGTGCTCTAGCCTCACCCCCTACGGCCACCTACTCCACTTTTACCCTCATCAGTACTGAGAGGTTTACCAGGGCAGAGGTTTACCAGAAGCACTATCAACATATACAGCTTAAAGCTTTTGTCTCCAAGATATTTCGGCACTTAAATTCCAAAGCAACCAGACACGGGCACCCAATGCCTCCGATAATCCAAACAGAAGTCTTTGTACTTTTTCTCCCCAAAAGAACCAAATTAAAAACAAAGGTCATATCCTTTCAGTATGACTTTAAGTATATTTTTTTTTTATCAAAGGCATTTCACGCTGCTTTAAACCTCAAACCCCACACAGCATGGAGTGAAGCAGCAGCTGTCTAGCTTGTACTTCAAACGACTTGAAAGACGTTCTAGGGTTAGTATCTGGAGCTGCTCCTGGTTCAACCCTGCTCCTTACATCATCGTCCAGCGTCTCGTCATCCAGCTCCTCCAGCTGTGCCTGGTTATACCTGAACTGGATTCGATTCAACACCTCTGTCAGCAACAGAACCAAGGCGTCTTCGTACCTACAGCCGTGGAGAAGACAGAGCAAGAGTTTGCTAACACAGTTCTGCAGAGACGGCCGCGCCCAGGGCCCTTCAGCAAAGGCAACACGTAAAACAGATGTCAGCTTAGAGCACGTCACTGCAAAAAGCCTGCAGCGTAGCTTTCCAGGTTTGTTGAGGAAACACCAAGCAGACCCTGGGGTTAAGAATATCATGTCATTTCAGGTCACGAGCTACCTGCAAGGAGTATGTGAGGCCCTGCCAGCTCTGGAAGGAAAAGGGAGAACTGTTAGCAACAGAAGCAGCCCCAAGAGTTGAAAACAGGAAAGGTAGGAGTGGCTTGCCAGGACTAGCAGCAGATGTACGTGAACAGCAGGGTGCCAGGAGCCTCTTGTTTAAGCTGCTCCTCAGCAGCCTGCCTGGCCCAGGGCAGAGTTACTGCTGCCCGCCTCAAGAGGGGGCCTCCCCTGAGGCTATTTGTCCTGCCATCCTCTTCCCCTACACTGACGGCCAACGAATTCAAAGCCAACACTTTCTCTGTTTGTACTGAAACACCAAAGGCAGGTCACTGGAAGATAGCGTCTCGTCTCTCGGTGCTACGAGGCTGGGAGACAGCCAGGAGACCCTCTCCTTCTCATCGATCACCTGAGAATAATGCCAAGTTGCAAAATGAGCACAGAGCCACCGGAGTACGCAATCATTCCTGGTTTGTTTTTTAAAACATTTGGTCCAACGCAAGGACCAGTCACGCCCTTTCCTAGGTGAGATCGGGTTGGTAAACCAGGCATTACCATCCACTAACAGACTCAGAGCTTGATGCAATCCCAGTGCCAGACTAGTCAGCTGTGTCACCAGCTAAGCAGCGGCACGTTCCGTGCAGGGCAGTGGAACTGCCATCTTTTCCGTAATCAGATGACATAACTCTGGATTTAGTAACTTATCCAGTGGTAAAGGTCGTAATGTGTACAAAATGCAAAGTTCACAAACCACACAACAGGAAGCTTCAGCTGCGCTCCTGCGGTGTAACCACTCCCAGACTGCCGAACTGCAGCGTTTACACGTCTGAAGGCGCGCAGGAAGCTCGAGCAGTTGTCACTAAGGCCAGGTAGTTCTGAGAAACCAGCAGCACAAGCTTCCACCACTTCTATGGTTTTTTGTTTGTTTTGTAGTATGACCTATCTCCTAGAGACAGCTACTGTTTGTTTCAATTTTCTCCAGCGCAAGCTATTTGACACGAAGACACCACGTGGCACGCGCCCGTTAGCCAGACGAAGAGCAGCAGAACGCGAAGGCAGAAATCAACAGCATTAGGCAGAGAGCAGCAAATTAGGAACAAATTAAAAGAGAGTTCAAATGCAAATACCTACTACTTGAGAAGTTAAAACCCCCACAGTTCCCATGCTGAAAGGAAGAGCGCTGTCTGGTGCAAGCTAGTTCCACGTTTGTTCTTTGTGGTTACGATGCCAAGCTGCCTTTCAGAAACCAACCCCTTTCATTCGGTGTGCTCGAGGGAAAGCAGCTTCCTTCTGCACTCAGCGGAACGAATTACGGCACAAGTCACGGCACTTTTAAGCCTCCAAAACTTGAACTAGATAGCAGTATATTCAGCAGATTTCTAAGGGACTTTTATCAAGAGAGAGCCAAGAGCCACCAACTGCAGCAGCAGCGAAGGGAGAGCTGCCAGCCACGGTGGCAATTAATACACGCAACTTGCATCAGACGTAAGCGAGTGGAACTTTGCATTTCCAAACACACCCTCATTTAAACAGGAATTTTAAAATCCTAATTAACAAAAAATTTTCCTAATTCATTTATTAGCTGTATGAGCTGTGTGAACACTCACCAGGGAACTTACTCAGTGGTCTCCTCCTCTAATATGTGCTAAAACACACTCTAGAACGTGTTAGCTCTATTTTAGACTGCAAAGCTTTCTTCCTCTGGCTCCGAGGTTCACACGCAGCATAACTGACACCTAGTTTGCTCAGTTTGAATTCTTTTGAATGAACGTGTGTGAAACACTGAGGGTCCTGCTTTTTAATACTCTTATTCTAGAGACTGAAAAGACTCAGCCACACACAGAGTTGAAGCAAACCAGTAGCTTCTTTCTCACAGCCCTTCCACAGTGACAGTGAATTCTCTTTGCAGCTGCTGCATCCCGACGGCTCACCTGTTGAGTACTGCTTCTTTGTCTGCCAGGCGACTTTTAATTTTGCTAGTCAGATAGTCCAAGAAGAGCGTCCAGATGTCCAAGCAAGAGAAGTAACCTTCATGGGTAGGCTGAAACACATCAAAATTCACAACGGATATCACAAGGTATGGCGAGTTGATTTGGCACACTGAAAATATGAGCTAGCGTGCACTTCAGTCCCTGGGAAGAACTTATTTATTGAAAAATTTCTAGGAGGTCACTCACTGGAGAGATTTATAGGTGTCAAAAGGTGAGCAAGAGCTTTTGGCACAAGGTGGAAACGCAGGAATTACAAGGGTGGTCTCAGCATTAACCCATCTCATGGCTCGCTGCATCGGCTTCTAGCATTTTATAAACCTGCTTGTCATTATTCACATGGGTAAGTACGGCTGAGATGCACTGTGACAGCTTCTACAGCAAGGGAGCGTGGACCAAAAAGCCATGGGGTTGGTGTCTTTTTTAAATACTAAACCTAAAAGTAACAAGGAAGGCCTCAGGTATGGTAAAAGCAGCAGATTCAGGAGAAAAAAGCATCCCCAAATACAGAACAAGGAAGCTAGAGAATTTTTTTCTAGATAATATTCTTCATTCCAAGCATGAGGAAAAAAAAGAAAAAAAAAGCAGAAGCAAAGTTAAACACCAGACAAGCTCTCCTTGCAAGGTCTCCAACTAAATCCAAGGGCACATGAAGCCATTTACACATCTCCAGCGCTACTGGGAAAGTGCCAGTGAGACAAATTAATTGCCTTTTTTTTTCTTTTTCCCCCGGTGCTAACTTCAGGTATCAGCTTCAGTGGGGACAACAAGCTAACCCTGCTGGACGGGACAACAGAGAACAGACCGAGGGAAAAGGGACGGAGCAGGGCTGTACCTGATGGAAAGTGTATTTGAACAACAGTGCCAGAAATTCAACCACAGGGAACTGGGAGTAGGATTCAATTCTTCGTAGGTGGACGCTCACAAAGAGCCGGAGAAAGTCTGTAAACTTCTCAATGTAGCTACAAGGGAAAGAAGAAAACACGACTGAGAAAACATGAAGGATGCCACAAGGCAAAGCAATTTCATTGAAATAGCAATAAATTGACTCAAAATCCTTTCATTAAAAAGAAAGTTACAATTAATAGCCAGTAGAACAATTAAAATATAAAGCCCTGCATCAATTACCTACAGGATGGGCAACCCTTCATTCCATTAATACCTGAAACAGCAGAAAAGACAGTCTAGTCAAAAGCAACTTTAATATTCTGATAAATAAAAATGAGGTCAGTCAGGCCTGCAAATAACCACAGTCCCTCCCGCCCCCACCACCCTGGAGAAACATTTAATAGCAAGGGTCATTTTACCAACAGAGATAGGATTAGTGTAATAAACTGTACCACTGAGGAATTCGGCTGGAAGCAAGAAGTTAACGCAGGAGTTAGCGATACACGCGTTAAATGTACACGAGGGAGTGGGGGAGCCGTGGGGTTGGGGGCTGGAAGGGACATTTCTTCCGAAAGTGTCTGAACTGAGCCCAGGCTTTTGGGACTGAACGCAGACAAATCTTCCTCCAAAGCACGGGGCTACCCGATGCTTGGGGCTGCACAAAGTCCAAAAAGAAGCCTGCTAGCAAAATTTCAGGGAGTCCAACAGGAGCACGACCTCGGTGCAGACGCTCAAGGTTCCTGCGTACGCAGCCGGGGAAAAGTTACCGGGCCCGCAGCGGGGTAAGCTGTTCTGGTGGCACACAAACACGCCCTGCACAGCACGAGCTCTGTCAAGGGTAGAAACAGTCCTCGCATCTATCTGCGCAGAAAAGAGCGGAGATCTCCATCAGGACGCAGGGCCAACGCGCTGCAACCTCCCGCAGGAACGACGAGAGCCCTGCTGCCCCCGTGCCCAGGCGGCACGCAGCCCTCCCGTACAGCACGGGCTCTGAGTGCAGAGTACTTCACGTTGGGGTTTTTAAACGCAAAGTGAGGCTTAGAAAAGTTTCAGACAGGCTTGAACCGCCCGGTTTTACTGTGCTGCCTTGCTCTTCCCTTCTGCAAACTCGGGGGTGGGTTTTTTTGGGAGGGAAACCAGCTCTTTCTAATGAAAAGTCACTGAAGACCAGCAGCACTGCCAGCGAAGAGCGGGCTGCGGCACTGCTGGTTATTACAAGCCTACAAAACCAGACGATGCTTTGAATATGCAAGAAGATTATTACTTTTCCTTTATTTGGCACTGCCTGCTCAACAAGCCATCACAAAACATAGCTGATCAAATACTCCAAAAGTGAGGCTAGCAAAGAGTGCAGACCCAAACACCTTCTTTCCTTTCATTTTTGTTTTCTACAGAGGCTCTGATCCGAGACGGGTGAAGTTCTTACTTGGTCCGTAGCGCTGCCAGCCCCAAAGCCCCTTCTGCAACCACCGAGCCATTGCTTGTGTCCCTACTAGCCACTTCCCATTATTTTGGGATCTTCAAGTTAAAGCCAACACAAACAAAGCAAAAGAGAGTTTAAGCTTACTATTTCTCAGGACTACTTTGGGAGTACCAGCCCTTCAAAACCACACCGATCCGGTAACAGAGCAGAAATAACCAGCACCGCGAGAGGAAGGGAAAGGACAGACCCAGGGCAGGCAGGCTCTGAGGACGGCAAATCTGCTGAAGGTAGTTTCACCAGTGACGATTTTGTTTAGGACTTTGTTAGCCCAAGTCAAGAGGACACTTTCATGCAGTAAGTTCTGCAGTTTTGGATGTAGAAGTAAAGCTGTACGTCCTTCAGCAACACAAGGAAGATCTTCCATCTTTAAGGCAAAGCCATTTCCACAGAGAGGACTGGGTCAGCCCGGAGAAAGCTCCGCTCCCGCAGAAACCAGCTCCATTTTCCCAGACTCCAGAATACCCTAAGTCACATCCCCACCCCATTCCAGGCTTTAGCAATCAAAAAGGGGTCTCAATTACAAACGCCAACGCTCTCTGCAGGTAACACAGCTAAGCAGCAGAACACGACACGGCAAGACTGTCTCTGTGAAGGCCAACACAGCCACAGCCCGACCTTCCCAGCGGAGGCTGCGCGCCGATGTTTTTTCTTCTATGGGGAAGACGGGAGTTCACCGGGGTTTGTGCACTGAAATCCAGAGCGCTGCCCCCCGGCTCTCTGTGCACACAGCCGGTAGGCGAAGGTGGCAGGTTTCTGCCTGGCCAGAACACGCCTCGGAAGGGAGCGATACTGAAGTCGGAGCAAGCTAGTCAAAAAATGAGCAGGTAGAATTCATAGAAGGCACAGTCCAGATTATCCCAAAATTATGAGTTTATCTAAGGATACGGAAAAAGGGAGTATTGCAGAAGAAACATGCAAGTCATCTCTACAAAAGGAGACAGGTTTTTTTCTCTTAAGTGGACAAAAAACCAAACAATAACAACAAAAATCCTCAAAAGTCTTGCTGCTGCATCTGGGAGTAGAAATATTTCACACAGCAGCACCAGAAATTCATTTCCACCCTCAAGTATCCGTAGCAAGACCCTATTTGCCAACGTCGGCGCCAGTCTGCCAGCCTTCCCGAGGCACACACTCCCACAGCGAGCCTGCGACGCCAGGCAGCATCGAGTTGTCACCTCTTCCACTGCCCTGCCAACACAAGGGCTTCAACCACTCAACACACTGGCAAAACAAGGCTCGCTTTCTCTCCTACAAGTAGGAATACACGATATGAAAGAGTCGAGCTGTTTTAGTAGCTTTCTGGGAAGTGACAATCGGCAGGCTCCCGAGCTGCTGCCTGCCGCCAAGCGTGCCAGCCGGCCTCTGCGGCGCAGACATTCACCGCTGCCGTGAAAGGAGTTCCCCAAGCCTTCTTGCGGTGGTGTTTAAAAACAAATAAAAAGGTGAAGATAAAAAAAGCAATCAGAAACGGTCACATCTCAAGGAAGGGCAGGAAACTACTGTTTTCTTTCAAGTCATGACTCGCAGAATATCTACCTGCTCTTTGTGTGTTTGCGTTTAGGCAGAGAAGGCAGATACCAACCAGGAAGGGGAATACTGCAATGCCTTTACCTCACTGAGCCTCTTCCGTTTTCTGTTACAACTGAATGAAGGGCAGGTTCAGCTCTTGTGCCACCTCAGACCTGCAGTCAAACAGTAACGAACGGGGGAAAGGGGAGGAAGAGGACAGGAAAGAATACAAACCTGTGCCACACGGTCCCTTAGCAAACTCAGCCCCTTACCAGAACCTTACCTGTGGGCACCTACCTTCCTGCCTGTCTCCCCCAGCACAGTACTCTGAAAAAAAGGCGATTAGACACACCATGCATGACCACAGAATAATACAGACAGTCCTTTAGAAAGCAAGAGGCCCTCGCACAGCTCCTTAGCTGTCTGACTGCTCTTACCTTTCATCCAGTTCCTCTAGCCGGCTCTTCACCGTATGGGCGTTGTTCTCCTTGGTAATCTTCTGCAGGAGGTAGAAAGTCTGCTGGAACATCCGTAGCAAATACTCTTCAAATTCTATAGGCACGCAGTTCTTGGACATCAGTTCGTTGATGCAAGACATAGCCAAGACACCAAGCCGGCCACGCTCCTGTCCCAACACCGAGTTCTGGCTGCTGCCGTTGACAGAAGACATCTTCCGAACGCGGGTGTCGCAGCCAAAGCGAGCAAAGTGGAAAATGGTGGTGAGGAGCGATGGGGTGATACTGGTAGACAAAGGGATCCAGCTGAAGAGGTGTGCCAGGCACTCCAGCGCCAGGGAACATATATATTCACTTTCTGTATCAAGGATGGGGATTGGCTGGTTCAATAATTTGGCCGCACTGGGACTCTGCAACAGGCTACTTAAGAGGTCACCTAGGAAACAAAACACCCATCTGCGTTATAGATCAAGGCAACCGCCTCCAAATCCCGCAACTGCCAGCCCCAGCTACACAGCGAAAGGCACCGGAGCCTCTGGCGCTCGGCAAGTCGGCGTGCAAAGGCTCGCCTGAGACGAACTAGCGGTTTTTGTGTTCTGGAATTTTCTCATTTTTTGTTCAGCTGGTAACAGCGATGCCATGGGGTGTATTTTAGACCCTTATAAAGTTCGCTCCCCTCGCAAGGTTGAGCATCCTTGATATAAGCTTGCACAGTTCTCTGGCACATCCGTGTTACAGAAGCAGATCCTGGCTTGGGGATGACAGCCTGTGGGCGATGGAAGAGCAGACGTACTGCGTCAGACCAATAACCCTACCCAGTACAGGACCCTTCCGCAGTGACCAGAAGCCCACCGCAGGCACAGATCACACCCCTCAGCCTCTGAAGGCTTCCTGAGCCAGGTGGGGTTGAAAAAATTCTGTACAGCCTCAGGATTTCAGGCATTTATCCAGCTTCCAACTAAAGCCACGTAAACTTAATATTTGCAACACCCCGTGGCAGAAGTCCACAGCTTAACCACACGTTGTGTTTTTTGTTCTGGGGTCTGTCAGCCGCGAGTTTCATTTCCTACCTCCCGTACCCCAAACGGGGAAAAGAGTTCTCTTTCCATTCAGCTTCTACATGTCACCCCACAGTTTGCTACTGCAGCTCCTCGCCCTCCATTTCTTTGAGAGAATGAAGAGTATACTCTTCTTATTACTTACACGGAAGCCGTTCAACACCCTCAATCATCTTCACTGACCTTCTACAAAGCTTTTGTCTCATCTCTGCGCCTGCGGCGGACCAGAGCTGCAGCCACTAGCCAGGCGCAGAGGAACCCTAATTCCAGCCAGCGCTGCAGCAGTTACCTGGTTTTGACTGCTCCCAGGGGAAACGTCTGTGCAACGATCCGGCCTGACACTCCCAAGTCAGTCCTGCGTACTGAAGGCGAGGTTGGAGCCCGTGACTTGGCACGAGATGAGAATCGCTCTCCCTGCCCAAACGCAGGTCACACTTATCTGCATCATGTTTCACCTCCCGTCCGCGCCGAGACAGACAAGATCCTCCTACAAGTCCTCGGTCATCGCTCCTGTTCACCATCCTGGCCATCTCGGGGCCGGCGGCCAGCCTCCGCGCCTCTTCACCAAGCCCTTTTCCCAGGTCTCTAACAAACACAGCCACGAGCACAGCCGCCCAGAGGTGACCTACCCCTCACGGCAAGAAGGGACCATTTCCACTTCCCTTTTACCTCCTTCCTTTGATAACAAGTTTTTCAACAACGCAGAGACTCCCCTTATCCCTGACGGCCTTTGCCTTCTCAAAAGCTGTTAGCCAGAAGCCTTCTTGAAAGCTTTGTGGAAGTCCAAGCAGACACCACCAGCCAGGCTGCCCTTCCCCACGGAAACTGCCCCCCGCCCCACAGGTTTCCATGGACCACCTGCTGAAAACCTCTGCACTTTCACAGGTTAATCAATCCACTTCTCTTCCTTGAGTACAAATGATCTCTTTGCCTTTAGAAATCCACAGGCACTTGCTTACGTTACAGAATTTAAAGCTCTCCCCAGAAAATTTGAGGGTTTTTTTTGAAAGTGGAATGACCCAACAGTAGGAACATGAAAACAACCGGCATGATTTACCGAGCTATTTCCGAAGTACGCAGAGGCACGCACAATGAACAGATTCCTCTTAAGTCTCTATTTTTCATCAAGATCGATGTCTTACATCACTAAATTCATAACTCCCTGTCATACCTTATCATTCCTTCTCCCCCGCTCCAGGAACTTAAGGCATCGTGCTGCTTCAGCTGAATTAGATAACCCTGCGCTTAGCCTTGCATTAAAGCAGCCCCCCTGTAACATTCGCAACTACACAGAGCAGTGCAGGAGCTGCTTGCATCGGGCTTTCACAGGAGCAGATGTGCTTCTTTCAAATGTCCAGTCCAGCAAAGAAATAATCAATGAGCAAAGATTCTCATGTTTTAATCCCTCAACACCAGAAACCGTGAATTAAGCCCCTGTAACTCAGGGCGGTTGGTCTGAGGGCTTTGCACTCCGCTACATAAGCGAAGCTCAGAGTTTAAGGGATTTTAAGGCATATTTGGTGTCTTTGCAAACAGGTGATAGAATTTATGGGATGAACTGCATTCGTGCACAAGGAGAAAGCTCTCAGGAGGGGCTGGGATCAGGCCAGTTATGCAGAGGGAAGCATCAGCAAACATTTCTGCTAGTCATTTGTTTACCATACGCGAGTGAATATGTCTAAGGAAGGGATTCATCGAGTAAAGAGCTATCAGTCATGCAAAGGCAACATCTGGAGGCTGAGAGATTACTGTGAGCAAATTCTATATTGGTGTAATAACTCAAATGTTTCCCAACACAGGGCATTTTCAGAGTTCCTTTAAGTGGTATGAGAAATGAGTTTAACATTGTCTTCAAGTGCTATTTAAAAACTACACAAGACTTGCAAGTAACCATTTCACTCTGCTTCCCTGTGCAAAAAAAAGGAAGCATAGGTTTTCCAAGTTCCTAAAGAGATTTTGGCTCTGACGGATGATATTAAACATTTATAGGGACTCTGAAGCTTATTTTGCTTTTTGGAACGTCTTTACTTTCACCTGAACGTAAAGAGAAAAAGGCAATAGCCTCATCTAAGCAGCAAAAGTGTTTGAATGTCACCAGTACACAGGAATACTTTGCTGCACGAACGAGACTCAGATATAACAATACGTGGGTAAAAAGATTCAGTCAGCTTACAGATTTCACAAATTTTAAGGGCAGAGAAGCAATTAACACCTCCAGTGCCCAATTTAAGGGACCCATTTGTCCTGTAGCTCGTCTTCCAACCAGGGGTTCATCCCTGCCTGCAAACAAAGGCCAGCACATGTGCAGCGCCACAACTGCCGCTCACTGACACCGACTTCATGTCCGGCTTTAATCTGCGTCGGTTCTCCACGTCAGTAACCCCGTTAGTGCCGTTACTGCACTCTGTGACACTGCCAACCGATCGTATCACCAAATAGTGGCCCAAGGGACACTTGGTTAATAAAGCAAAGCGACAGCAAAGAGTCCTTCACAAAACACAGAAAGCGAGCAAGCAGTGGGCGAGAGGGAAGCGCACTGTGCTCTTCCTTTTGGACTTCCAAGAACTTGAAGCTCAACCAGTTTTAACGTGGAGAGAGTAGTTAAGGCAGAGCACAGGGGAAAAAAAACCCCAAAGTTTCAAATAAACAAGTTTGCACAGGCAGGACCCGATGAAATTAAGCCTGAAGTTGTAAAGGAAGTGTCAGTGTAGCCTTAATTACTAGCAATTATCTTGAAAATATGCTGCACAAGAAGTTAGTTTGTTTGAAAGGGGTGAAAGGGAAGACCCAGAAGAGAAATGCAGCATACTTTCACTTTGAGAAATAGGATCTGAAGTCACAAGGTGAATGCGCAGGCGGATGAGAAGCTGCCTCAGCGCAAGCACCATGCAGCAATTCACCGAGGAACCGAGGGGACATCTCCCACAGGCATCACCGACAATCAGTCCAGAATTTCTTCCACTGTTTGGTTTCTTTTTGTTTTTTTAATTACAACTCTAGACAACCGAATAGATTTCCTGGGTTGTACCAGTGTAAGTCACCAGCACCCCTGGAACCTGCTGCCCATGGTGCGGTACCCACTCCCGCATTAACCACCAGCTCCTAGCACGCGCCTGGGCTCACGGAACGATTCAAGCTGTTTGGTACAAACCCAGAATTCCTGTTAGCCACTGAGGCACTTGCTACTGACAGCTGATACTAATATAAATCACTCTCTTACCATGGAAGACCCCAATCTCACTCAGTGCTGCAGAGCACCGAGGCTCTCGCCGCCAGGCTGGGTGAAGCGGGCACTCCTGCCCTCTCCAAGCAGCACGTTCACTCCCAAGCGATACTACAAGTTTTGGTCTTTTCTGTTAATACTGATTTCTTCAATGTTTGCTAACTGCAGCAAAACTTTCCCCCAAGGAGATATTTCTTCCCGTTTCTGTTCTGTATATAAATATAAATGTGTCTTAAGCTCTTCTCCAGGAAAGCAGGCCTTTGAAACCCCGCTCCCACCCAAACTTAAAGGTGAAAGTTTTAACACTAACCCAAACACTAACAAACACTTATCGCAGGCAGCTGCCTTAAGCAGACTCGTGCAATCTGGCCACAAGGAAGTGATCTGCAACACTCAATTAACTGTTTAAGGTCCCAAAAAGAAGTGAGACAACACAATTGTATCGTGTACCTTTAACTCACAGAACACACCGAGCACAGCTCTGTATCAGGGTGACCCTGCAGAGGGTTTCGTCTTCTCCCTATGCACAAGTGTGTTTTTACACATTTCCAGACCCTAAGTCCTTTTTTTCTTGTTAAAAGCAGAGCCAAGATCAGAGCTTTTAAACAAAATACTGATTTCACTGCATCCTGGTATCCCTTCTCGCTTTGTTTCCCAAGCAGCAGGAACAAAACCACCCCGTGCTGCCGGACAACCTTGGGAGAGCTGAACATAACGGCCCACGTCACATCAAAGCACGAGGAACACTGGTGGGCATCAAGGTCAGGTTTGGGCCTGGGGCGGTGACACACCCTCTAACTCTATCATCTATCCCTATTTAGCCTTCACAGGGTAAGTGAAATGTGCTCCAAGGACAAGGACACAGAAATCCATCCTGCATTGGGCAGGTTACTAAGAAATACTTATGTAAATGAGTTTAGATGAGATAAACACCCAGGCAAAAGACTAACAGGGACAGACAGCAAACTTTCACTGTGCACGCACAAACTCCTAGCCACCTTTTGGTTGGGTTTTTTTTTTTTTTAAGTTAGGGTTTCAGTTTTGCTCCGCTCCAGCTTTCGCTGTGCTTACAGCTGAAACTCGGAGATGACAACGCCAAGTCACTGATGCCAGAGCGTTTTGCACTGACACTTCAGAAAGCTTTCTGCCACCTGAGGACACGCAGGTGGCCTTCTCAGCAAGGCATTCCCTGCGCTGGAAATTCCTTCTTCACATCAAGTTTGTCTTTCCAACTAGAAATTTGTTGGCCTGTGAAAAGCTCTGGGAAAGGGCTGTTACAGGAGGTTACATAGTAAGGGAAGGACCCTGTGCCTGGTGTTGCAAGTTTAAGTACATGGAGATATCATCTTGTAGCTTTAGCCGTCCTTACCACTTTCTCCTGAAGTTGGGGATGGTGGTGGAGTGGCAGCAGTAACGCTGTGTTTGTCCCAGATGCTCTCCAAAATACCTGGCCAAAGAGAGAGTTTTCAGAACAGCCTGCTAAAAGACAGGTTGATCTAACAAACACACTGGAGGCTGCAAAAGAACTTTGGTGGAAAACATCTTTAGTGCTCTGACAAGGAACAATGCCTTCTCTCAGCCAGCGCAAGGAAGTTACCAAGAGCTTAGACACACAACCTCAATCCCTCTCCAGGAAGAGGGGGAATGTATATAGCTATACATCTGCTCTGCTACACAAGCCTGTCTCATGGTAAGCTCGCCCAAACGCCTAAGGGTAGAGTTGAGCGTTCAAACTGCTGGAACAGCCACTACATCGCCCACACGTTGCTTCACTGAGCCCAGAATGTGCAAGCTCGTTAGCATCTTAGGGATGGTGAAAGGAGGACGTTTGTTTCAGCGCTGCAAGCGCCCTAACTCGTACCTGTGAGGAGCCCAAGCACTGTTTGCACCTGGTCTAGGAGCAGCTTGCGTAGCTCTTCTTTCCGGGCTACGCTAAGATCTTCCCGCGGACATGCCAGTTCTTCCGAAGTAGTTTTCAACATGATCAGTCCCAGAGGAGTGGTCACAGGAGACTGAATCAACTGAGAGGAAAACACATGAATGCAACACGTCACGACAACATTCTGCAAAGCGATGGGCTGACCAACGGGGTCAGTAACACTACTAGCAGTTCACAAGAGCTTCGAGACAGGGAGGATCAGTTCCCACAGCCTGCAGCGCCGCGTGTTGGGGGAGAGCACTGCAAATACTGCATTTCCTCACACATTAAATCACGATGTTGCAACAGTTCAAGTACCATGGGAATCCTTGGAGTTTCAAGAGAGCTTTCATAATGTCATTGCACATCTTCTCTGTCCCAGCATGTTTACCAGTAATAGTTGGTTCCTTCTGTTTACTGCTTTCTGCTGACATCATCACTTCTCGGAATTGCCTCAGCACCGGCAGTTTCACCACGTAACAGGGCTGCCACTGCAGCCGTGCCCAGGCCAGGAGCCCACACCATCAGTCGAGCAGTTTGCCATCAACGAGGCCCATCCCTCCCCCACATCAAGAGCTGCAGCCAGTATCGGATCACACAGGGATACGACCCCTCCTTGCATCTGTATTGCGTTTCAAACTGGAAATCACATTTACCCGAAAAAGAGTGACTTCCACCACGGACAGAACATACAGGAACAGGACCAGAGAAAGCAAGGGTTTTTGCCTTCCTTGGCTGTTGGGATATTAAAATCACAGAATCATTGAGGTTGGAAGAGACGTCAAGGATCATCTAGTCCAACCGTCCCCCTACTACCTATTGGCCAAGCCCCAGCTCACCACAACCTCCTTTCAGGGAGTTGTAGAGGGCAATAAGGTCTCCCCTGAACCTCCTCTTCTCCAGGGTAAACACCCCCAGTTCCCTCAGCCGCTCCTCATCAGACCTGTGCTCCAGCCCCTTCACCAGTTTCGTTGCCCTTCTCTGGACACGCTCCAGGGCTTCGATGTCTTTCTTGTGGTGAGGGGCCCAAAACTGGACACAGCACTCGAGGTGCGGCCTCACCAGGGCTGAGTACAGGGGGAGGATCACCTCCCTGCTCCTGCTGGCCACACTATTCCTGATACAGGCCAGGATGCCGTTGGCCTTCTTGGCCACCTGGGCACGCTGCCGGCTCATGTCCAGGCGAGCGTTAACCAACACCCCCACGTCCTTTTCCTCCACACAGCTTTCCAGCCACCCCGCTCCCAGCCTGTAGCGCTGCCTGGGGTTGGTGTGGCCAAAGTGCAGGACCCGGCACTTTGCCACATTGAACCTCATCCCGTTGGCCTCTGCCCAGCGATCCAACCTGTCCGGGTCGCTCTGCAGAGCCATCCTACCCTCTGGCAGATCAACACTTCCCCCCAGCTTAGTGTCATCTGCAAACTGACTGAGGGTGCACTCAATTTCCTCATCCAAATCATCAACAAAGATGCTGAAGAGGATGGACCCCAGCACCAACCCCTGGGGAACACCACTTCCAAGAAGTGAGTGACAATTCATGCGCTGCTCCCTCTGGGAGCAAAAGCCTAAAGCCAATCACAATTACTACAAGTAATCCCCAAAATCAGAAATTCTGTAACACAGGCTGACCTCAGCCCTAATCTCCTTGACTCACCAAACCAGAGACGTGCTGAGTTAACACTGCTAAGGCTACACAGGCTGGTGAAATGTGTGTTTCATGGGTATAAACTAAAAGAGGGGGGATTGAGATTGGACATTAGGAAGAAATCCTTCCCTGGGAGGGTGCTGAGGCCCTGGCACAGGGTGCCCCGAGAAGCTGTGGCTGCCCCTGGCTCCCTGGCAGTGCCCAAGGCCAGGTTGGATGGGGCTTTGGGCAGCCTGGGCTGGGGGGGGTGTCCCTGCCCATGGCAGGGGGTGGTGCTGGGTGGGCTGGGAGCTCCCTTCCAACCCAAACCAGTCTGGGATTCTATGATTCTCTGTGGGGGAAAAAGCCTGTCTAGAAGCTCTTAGTCCCGCTGTACATTGGCTTTTAGAAAGGAAGCATGATGGCACAGGAGCAGACAGCTACAAAAGAAAATTAAATGGCATATACGACTTGTAAGTTGCAAAAAGACTCAACATCTCCTCTCAGACTATTTTCTGACAATACCAGAAGTTTAGCAATACCACACAAGAGCACTTTGGTAACGTTAAACAAATCTCATACCTCTAAAATTATTGGTTTTGCAGAAGGACATCAAGTTACTTTTCTTCTCCCCTCCCCAACGGTTCAGTAAAATTTTTAGAGCAGGAGGATACAAATTAATGGTAAAGAATCAAATGCTTGCATCAAATTATCTCAGAAGAAAGTCCTGAGAGGACTCATCTGCAACTCAAGCCAAGTCATTCTGCTCCTGTGCTCCTCTATTTTGGGCTCTTGAAGGTCAGTATTAGTGTTTTTCTTCCGCCACCTCTGAATGTTTTTGGAAGGTGTCTGACATAGAAATTAATTTATGGAAATGTTTCCCTCTGAAGCTGAATTCAGAAGGAGAGGCTTAAGGAAAAACAGATACCCAAGGTGGGCTCTGCAGTCACTTGAGATAACCTCCAAAGTGCTAGAAAACCACGTAAAAGCTCAGAAATTCAATTGCAGAATTCCAGGTGAAATAAAAGCCAAAACTAAGCGTAGACTGTTGTCTCAGACTACTTATTGTCAAATTGACAACTCAGAAAAAAATGGCAGCGTGTCGCACCACACGGTTACAGAAAGCTGTCTGAAAGAGATGACACCAGTTCGTAGCAAGCTCTGCATGCCAAGTTAGCTTTTTTTTTTAATTTTGCAATTAATACTAGATCCATCTGTCTTAAATAAACTCCTTACGGTCGCAGACTTTGATTTTATTTTGTTTTTATTAAACGACTGCCTTGTGGCTTGTCTGTGGGCAGTCAAATCATGTAATTATGTCAGCAGAGCAGGACTGTGCCGCACTTCAGTTGCACTCAGCTTCTCTAAGCCAAGTACGAACCGGTTTAAGAGAACTGGGAACAAGGTACTCGAAGCGAAAGAGGCGGCGTGCACTAGCCCGCTTCGGCTCCAGCCTGGCACATTCAGAAACGTCACTTTTGAGAATCATCCAGTGATATATCCACAGTTTTACTGACTTTTTTTCTTTAAAGAACAGCCTACAACTCCTACAGTTGCAACAACTACTCCTAAATGTTTAAAATTCAAGTATTTTGTATTTGTTGCATAGTATTGCGCCTATGTAAAAAAAAAACACTCTTCCATAACACTAGAAAGAAATGGTTATTTGCAAAATTAAAAAGGAAAAGGAATATAAAAAGCAACTTTTTTTTCCATGCAATTATTTAATCTTCAACAAGGGAAATCGCTACTCAAGGAAACAAAATAATGTCTCTCCGTGAACAAACCCAAGTTTTCTTTTTAGAAACTTCCTACCTGCAAGATGTTAGTGAAGAAATCATGGTAGAACATGGGCCAGTCTTGCCGGCCAATATCCACAATCACTTTGCAGAGTTTGTTCCTGATGAAGTAAGGCAGAGTTTTATGGTGAGCTAGAAGGAGCTTGGGCAGGCAACTGCGGATCTCCATTTTGTCTTGAGATGGGACCCCAAGCCACATCTTATTGATGAGGTTCTGGAAAGGAAACAGACCTCCCAAATGAGTTCACCTTAGACACCGAACGCAGCGACAGAGCGCCAGGCAGAGCGGCTGCAGGCGGGGAAAAGCTCTCAAGTCTATCCAGGCCTCTCGCTGACCAAGTCTGGTCAGTCAAAAACTCAAGCACCTACATTTGATGTAGTTTAACCATTTCTGCTGCCACGGGCAGACCTATGGACAGGGAACCAAGCAGGTATTAGCAGGTTAAACAGAAGACATTTCCTTTTGTTAGAGCTCTGACAGGCTGACTGGGCAAAGAGCTGGAATTTAAGATGCTTTAACTGCCCAGCAACCAACCCCGACAACTTTAACAACACGTAGAGGCAAGCGTGTGCAACCTGAGCTGGGCAGAACAAGAGCAGCTTAACAGCGAGCACACCCTGCACCACTAACTTGGAGTAAGCTTGGCTACCTAACGGGTACTGGGGCGGCTGATGACAGCGATGGCTCAAGGAGCCTCTCTCTCACAAGCCGTGCAGCGTACAGGGACTAACAAAGCACCAGCGGATCAGGTTTGTAGAAGCCCTCCAACATCCGAGTTTCACAAAAGATGGGTGTCAACGCCCCAGAAATGGCTACCCATTACTCTTTGAAGGCATCAGCATTTCTGTTACCTGAGAAGTGTCAGCAACCAGCACCTGACCATTTTAACCAGTTTTGGGTCAAGCAGAACCGGCTGACATACACATAAAGTATTTCCATGATCATGTAACCCTGGACACCTAGATTTTCCCCTTTAACGGCGGGGGAGCGTAACCTTGTACGAAGCAGAAGAAAGGGGGAACACAAGTTTGGCTTTAGCTCACTCCAATGCCATCCAGGTCTCCCAGAAGGTCGCTGTCAGAGCGACTGCCTTGCAGTGACAGGGCACCACTTTCACAGATTTAACAGAAAGCTTTCAGTCCACTTAAAACCGGACAAAATCCATAAGAAGGCAGAGTTGCAGATTGCTTTCCTGCCATGCCATGATCCCGTTTAGGGGCTCTGGAGCATTAGGAGCTGAGCCTCTGAGGATAACTTAGTGAGGAGGCCTGCTACTGAGACAACATCTGTACCCATCCGCAGGCACGGAGCTTGGAGAAGCCAAAAGCAGGAGATACTGTGAAGGGGTTACTGCAGAAAATGGAAGACTATTTATGGTCAAGGCAGATTCAATTCACAGTACAGACGTACCAGTTCACAGTGTAGAGGTACAGAGGTACATTTCTACATTAAGTTCCTCAAAGAGGTTGCTTTTGGGGCTTTCTTGCAGAACGTATTGCTTAAGACCAACAAAGACCCAACTAAATGAGAGTTCCTCGATGCAAATCTAGAATGAGAGTTTCAGACGCCCCAATAAGACTCGAAGATGCTTTAACTATAACATTCATGCTTTAATGCCCACTGAGTTTTGTCCTACTCATTTGACCTGGAAGCGGCAGCTTTCTCCACCCGTGAAATGTTTTTGGGCAGATGTTCCCTTTTCCAAAAGCAAGAAGTAAAAACGGTTCATCCGGAAGGGGGCCAGGAGGATTTTTATTCCAGATTCACCGCTAACCTCCTTGACAAAAGACAGCATCCTCAAAGGCTGGGGAATGACCCCTGTGTTTATGCACACGCTTGCGCTGACATTCAGCACTCTCAGCTGAGGACCGAAGAAGCCGCAGGCTGCGGCTGCGAGGAGCAGTCAAACGCACAGCACTACAGGAGCTCACTCTGGAAATTCAAGCTCCTCAACGGAGGGATCCTAATCTCTCAGCTGAGCTGTGGACTCCTGTCCCTCACTTTACACACAGACAGTGATTTCTTTGTTCTGCTCAGTTCTGGCCACAATTACTTTTTCAGTGCTACCTGCCCCCACTCCTCCAGAGAAGCAGAGCCTCAGTAATCAGATATGTTTTCCTCTTCATGAAAATCGGTTTAATTCCCGCGGGCTGCTGCTGTGTGGCATCCATCCCCAGAGCAGGCAACACCTCCCGTACCATTCGTCATGATTACCCTCTTTCTGCGAGGAGGGCAAAGCAGATTCAGTCTGTGGAGACTCCCTGCCCAACCCCAGATAAACAGAGTGAACATTTTTAGTGAAGAACTCAACAGCAGTGTGGATAACTTGCCAAAGCCACACAACTTACGAACAGAGGTGTTTGCTCTATCTAAAAAGGGACCCAGTGCAAAGGCTAGAAACCCCCTCTGATTCAGGAGGGCAGCACAGACTGCCGACCCAGCCACGGACACAACGCACAGGCCAAAAACGGGCCGGGGTGAGGAGTTACAGTGACAAAACCCCAGGATATCGTTAGGAAAAGAGACTGCGCTGGTGACTGAGAAATCAGTTGATAAACCAGAACTGTTCACAGAGTTCTTGTGTTTCTTTCAGTAGATACACAAATTAGTATTTAGGCTTTTAACCATAACTTCGGTCTTTTATAAAAAAGGTAAAAAGTGGGATGTGGTCTTCTAAAAGAGACCTTACCTCTCCAACTAGCACATAAGCTTGCAGGGTGTAGTTCAAGAGCATCAACCACAAGTAGGAGATGTCAGAATAATAAAAGCAACTTCGCCTTCTCTCTTAGCATTAAAGTTCGCTATTGCTAGTATCAGGTAATCGCACACATATTTCTGACCATAAAAAGAGTATAAAAGCAATAACACTCCTAAAAGCATTGTGCAGAAAGCTCAAGCAGCCTCTGAAACCGTAGGCAATTTGGACTTCGAGATGCCAGGAAATGAATTCTTCAATTTGTGTACAAAGATTCATATTCTCCTACTCTTAGCTTGCCATTAAGCAACCTCTCTAGGAGAGAGCAGTAAAAGCCTCCTTTATCATCGTACTTACTAGGACTGCCATTTTAGACAAACATTTTCAAATAAAATCGATTGCCATATAAAACTGCAGCAGACAGAAAATGGGCTAAGCAGGCAACGGTGCACATCTTACCTCAAACACAGTCAAACTGTACATCATTACATAGTCATTTCTTGTACTTGACAGGAAATAGAGGCAGAATCTCCAGGCTCCTATCTGCTGGGCAAAGTTATTTAAAAGCTCCTCTGAAAAAAGAAAATATTAAAAAAAAAATCACGTTGAAATTCTTAAGCTGTAAATAAATCCAGAACAATGTACCGATGGCGCAGTAACACGCGGAGCAGGGAAGAAACCATGTGCTCATGACTTAAAACTCAGCAGAATGACTCAGACTACCTGGGGGGGGGTGGTGGTGGAGGGGAATATCAAAAAATCAGACTCCAAAGTGTTAAAAGCGATCTAACAAAATGCTTTAATGAAAACAAAATAGGTACATTGTTTTAGAAGACAGTTTTGACATCAACACCGCACCAGACTAAGAGCTGGATATTAAAACAAATCACACAAAAATGGTATTATGAGCATTACCCTTTTACTTATAAGAGCTAAATGTTGGGATACCGGCTCACCGTGAAAGACCAGGAGCACTTCAGATCACACGCAGTGCCATAACACCCCCTTGTTTTCATGCAACTGCTCCGAGAGCCACTGACTTTGGGTACAGGATTTGGTCATCTCTCACTGAGTGACTACGTACCAAACGTAAAGGTAAGAGGGGAACACAAAGGGAAGGGCTGCAAGGGCTGTTTTCAGGGTAATCAAATTTAAGCCTTAATCAATTGGTTTCTTTCCTGCAACTTAAGCAGGAACATGAGGATGCCCAAGGCTTCTGCCTTTTCCACACCAGGAGATCTCCACAATAGGATAAACTGCCTGAACTTGCCTAGTTGGTTATTCTTTATTTTAGCCCATTTCTGAGAGAAGTCTTTCACACTGGTCATACTCTTGGCACTGAAGTCAGAGATGGCAGAAGTTTGAGAATAAAAGCAAACTGCCTATTTGCACCCTTTAGCCAAGAAGCTAGGCTAGAGCACCCGTAAGGGCTCTGCTGGTTTTCAGAAGGACGTACATAATAACAGCAGCCAAAACAAAACCTCACTTTTTATTCCTACTTCTCATTTCACATTAACTAGGACAGGCTTCCACTCTCCTTTCTTAATGCTGCAGAAATGTGAAGCCCATGCTCTCTCTCTAGATGGTAGAGGTTTTCCAGGACGTACAATTCAACAACGTACAGGCTGAGAAAACCAGAACACGCTTCTCCTACCCTTGATAAAAACCTACATCTCATGCTCACAGCAGTGGGCAGTTACTGAGCCTCATTATGTATAGGACCTGCGTGGCACCTCCAAAACCCAAACGATACAGGCCTTTACTTCAAGCTCACGCACAAGCAGGAGAGGCCAAGATGCCAGCTCGGTATCAGACAGAGCACTAGACGTGGCACAAACTCACCTATCTCGCGTTTCCGCTCATTCGTTGTGCAGTTGTGGAAAAACTCTGTCATTAGACTCTCCAACGCCCGTAGCGAGGCCTCTTCAGATGCCTGGGAGTGACAGTTAAAGGAAAGAGTTAAAACCAACTTCTGCGCCAACTTGCACTCAGGAGGTCAGTGTCACTCCTGGCACAGGGGCACCCCAAACCCACCCAGAGCACCAAGCCCAGGTGGAGGGCAAAGTAATCTGGAACTTAAACTGCACATCGGTGTCAAGTAGCAACAAGATTTCTCCACTGCCAGTAAAAGCTTTGAACATGAAGGACCATTGACTCAGCTGCAGTAAGTAACAAAAACAACACGAGAAGTTTCTTTTTTCACTTATTATTGGAATTTGGTTGCAGGTCAGCGTTTAAGTGCTAAAAAAATTAAATTATCAGAATTAATACACAGCTCTTAGCTCTTGCAAAGTCACCATAGCTTTGCAGCTCTCTGGAATTGGGATGATTTTATTCTAGTAACAGCTCACAACCGAGCTCAGCCTCCCAGGCTCATAATGGATAGCCTTCGAAAGCAGTACTGCTACAGCACAGACCAGGCCATTAGTCATTCCTCTAATGTTTTCAACGCATGCTATCAATAATAAATGCATCAAGATTCAAGCCCCGACCTTCCTCTACACAGAAACAAAGTAAAACATTAAAGAAAACTGAAAGTTCTGCCTCAAAAAAAAAAAACCAAATAAAAAACCCCCAGAAACAAAAAGCATGACTGGCAGACTTCTGCAAAGAGACGAACAAGCGAGAGAACTTGCAGAAACACTACCAGCTTCTGCTAGTTTCCATTTCCACATACAGCACCTTCCCCTGAGGGCCACCACCAGGTCGAGCAGCAGGAGACCCTCCTCCAACAGCCTGGGGTTGGAGTCACCCCCCAGGAGAACCAACAACTCAACACAAGAGCGTGGGAAGACAAATTCAGCTCTGCTCTCCAAATGGAAACAGGTGCTCTGTAGGACACCAGGCATTTTCAAATATCTAGCAGAGAAATACTGAATTGCAGCCTACCTTTCCTCTTCCTTCCTCCCACTCCTTTTTTTTTTTTCCTTTTTAAAGACCTGCTCTAAAGAGCAAAGACTATTTTAGCAGAAACATTAATAGTGGGAAATTGGCTTAAAATAACCTACAATCAAATCAAAGCCACTTTGCCAGCTTAAGCAAGATCAAGCACCTGTTATCAGCCCTCTAATCCATTCACGCACGGACTCTGCAACACCCCTCCTGAGGCTGGTCCTTCAGCCACCATTCCCCAGATAACTGGGTAAGAGCCTCATTTTTAAAGACTCCACTCCACCAAACGTTTTTTAATGACCTTAGGATACAGCCACACTGCCACTTCTAGGAATTTCTTTCTTGCACATTGTTGCAAGCTCCTCCATAGCCTACTTGCTCCCAACGAGATCCAGACATACGTATCCAAGGTTTTAGTAAATCCCTGCAGTTTACTTCTCTTCTGCTCAGCAGGGAATAAACCTCACCAGACGTTCCTGATGTCAACCCCCCAAAGAGGAGTTTCCAAACGTGGGGCAGGTCAATTTGACCATAGAATCATTAAGGTTGGAAGGGAGCTCAAGGATCATCTAGTACAACCATCCCCCTACCACCTATTACCCACTGAACCATGTCCCTCAGTACCACATCCAACCTTTCCTTAAACACTCCCAGGGACAGGGACTCCACCACCTCCCTGGGCAACCCCTTCCAATGCCTGACCCCCCTTTCCAAGAAGAAATTTCTCCTCGTCTCCAGCCTTTTTGATGCCCCTCGCTCCCTGGCAGTGTCCAAGGCCAGGTTGGATGGGGCTTTGGGCAGCCTGGGCTGGTGGGGGGTGTCCCTGCCCATGGCAGGGGGTTGGAACTAGATGATCCTTGTGGTCCCTTCCAACCCAAACCAGCCTGTGATTCTATGAAATGAACTGCAGAGCCCTCATAAATCTTGAGCATCTGACATGTCCTCCCCTGACTTCAAACTGCCTCGGCACTGAAATTTCGAAGATGACAGAGCCTACCCCCAGGTTCACTTAATCTTTTTATATAAAAACACCACCATCACAATGTTCAATGTGTCAAGAGCAAAGAGAGAGCAGAACACAAGCATTTTATGTAAAAATCCCAGGCTGGCCAGAATCCAAGGCCAGCTTGGGCAGAATGAAACAGCGTGACCTCCGAGATTGTTTTCTCCTATTGGACTTCTCCCAGCTGTTCCAGAGGTTTGGCCAAAGAACAGAGCGGAGTACCACAAATTGTCTGAAGTACTCTAAACTCTGCAAGCAGAAGAGCCTTCCAGGTCTTCCCCCAAGTGCTACCTGATGGCCACTCCAAGTGCACGACCTGGTAGCTATTGGCAGGACTTTAAGGAAAAAAGGTAGAGTGGGACGTTCTGCACTTGCTGATGCCTTGGGTATTCCGCAGGGTGAGTGCTCCTGGAGCATGAGGTAATCAGCCACCTTTCCAGTAAAGGCTCTGATAACTAGGGCATTGAGATGAAGATGATACATGCTGCTGGAGAGCTGCAGAGGAAATTTGCTGTACCCATACCCAGACACCCCAGAAAGCAGATTATCTGCCGAGGCTATGATAAACACCGAGCTGGTTGTAGAACCCACGGCTGTTCCTGTCTATAACATTTCCACCTCGGTACGACTGCTCACAGGAACAAGCAGGTTGCTTTCTTCAAGGGCTCGGTGTTCACTCTGCACTGAAGAAAAGAATGGGAACGCGTCACCAGGATCTGCAGAGAGAGATGCTGATCAATCCCGATCCAAGCAGCAATGCGTGGACACCACCAACTGCCTCAGTCCTGCACAGCCAGGGCAGGATCAAACCCCACGGGCTGGTAGAACCAGCAGTACTTGCTTCACTTTGGTCTGAAATTCAGCCATTTGGGTCAACTGCAAATTTCATTTTTAAGTTTTCACAGAAAGGCATGAAGTCTGGGCCATCGTTAGCAGATTTTACTGCAGACTTTCTGGGTAAGGGCTGGCAGTTTGCCTCAGCTTCTTGAGACATTACAAAATATTCAACTATTAAACCATAAATACTTCCCACCCATTTTCACAAGTTGTAAAATCTGACCCCTCCACCTGTAACATCTCAGGTCACTCAGGGCTGGACCAAACTGCCAGGAAGTGCTGGTTGTTCTCTTCCGTCAGCCATTTTAAAAAAATTAAAATACTCAATTCGGTGAATCCCATTTGCAGAGCAGGTAACATGAGGTTTTTCGCCTTGAAAACCTTCGCAATTCACTAAAACCAGTCAAGGTAAGATTTGAGATGCCATCATCCACACTAGCTCCACTGTTTCCCATTGCCCCAGTGCTGTGGTTGAGCTCAGACCTGCAGGATGCAGCAGGGAGGAGCCTAACTGCCAGATTCAGCAGATCCTCCGTCCAAAGATGATGGCCTCGGTCACGGCTTGGCTAGGTGAACAAGTTAGGGACACGTGGAAGTAAGCAAGAGGCTCTAAATGCCAGTGCACTGACAGCTACAGACTCCTCTGTTCCAGGAGGACAGCAGTACTTTGACCTAGGAATTTTTTCAGAGATAGCATCTTGGAGAGCTGTGCCACAGCTGACTCTCCCCCAAACAGCTGCCATTAGCCGCTGCGCTACGATGGGTCCGCACCACGTAGGCTGGGCACATGCCAGGTCTGCCCCAAGCTGGAATTGCCCCGTCTGGTCTGAGCATGACTTGATGGGGATCAGGGTGGGAGCAGGCCACTGTCAGTCCACGTCCTTACCATCCCCATCCTCGCCTCTAAGTTTGCCAAAGGTGTTTCATTAAGTTATCAAACTAGAGGGGTGTAGCTGATTAGTCACACCATTTATCTGTGAACTCCAGCCTCTAATAGCAGTCTCATAAACCAGAAAAATGACAGATCCACAGCTGAGACTACCGCTTCCTATTTTGACAGAAATCAGAGATTTGCTACCCAGAACTTGCACATTCAAAGATGTTCTCCATCCACCACGGCCCCTCCAAAAGGATCTGCAAAACTTGGATGTACCAGCTGATTCCGTGAGCATCGCTCAGTTACGTTTTAAGATGTACAAGCCATTAACTGATTTCTGTTGATTAAGGAAAACAATACTAACAGCTGCTACCTTACTGCATTTTAGGCTGTTTAAACCCCGCTGCACCTCAGGAAGGCTCTAGAGAAGCAAGCCCTGTGTCCGCTGCAGCTTAGGCCAGGCCTCCATGACACGTTCGGTTCAGCCTGTAGCCTACGACTAAAGCATTCGGGTAGGGCGCGTTACTCATCCAGCTCCGGCGAATAACAGAGGAATGATTTCAGGACTGCAATTTAGGCATTGCATGTTTACTTTAATAGAAGACACAACTCTAATCGTAGTTTGTGTACAACCAAGGACAGNCCAAAAAAAAAGTACCTGATCATTCTGGAAGATATGAAAGTGCTTTATAAAGCTATTTCCATTTTCTCCAGAAGTGCTTTCGTTTAGAGTTCACTTCCTATCTTTTTACATTCTCTAAAGCGATTGTTTCTTTTAGAGGAAAGCTCTTCTCTAATGCTTTGCCATAAACCCACAAGCTGTTAACCTTTTAATGTTTGCTATTAACAGCTCGGTAGAGCATCGATCGTACAGACGCTGCTCTAAATACAGCAACTCGGGCTGATGAGGACTGCGGGAGCAGGGTTATGGCTGCTGGGGCTTTTTTTTTTTCCCTCTAACGTGTTTGGAAATGGATATCACTCCAAGACAAAATTGAGGTAACCCCTCTACAAAGCTTTTTTTAGTAAGATGTTAATTGCAGCTGCAGTGGTACAGAGGTGACTTCAAGCATCCTTCAAGGCAGCACGGGAACACTTTCCCTCTGAGGTGGGAGAATGGATTTTACACCACACAAAGTGAACCTTAAACACTTAAAACCTTAAAAACACCTTCTTCAGTGGCAGGTCGGAAAAAACACATGCACCGCTGAACCCCAGCAGCCCTCACCGCAGACCTAAACCCCCTTCAACATCTCTGCTCTTTAGAGGACGGGATCTCTCTGGTAGGGAGCTGTTATTCACCACCCCTCTGCACCCCATCGCGTTTAATTCAGACGCCCACTCTTGTTCCATCCCTCCTTTCAAAACCTGCGCTGCTGAAGCACTCCTCACGCTGTACCCAACACCCACCCGTCCGTACAGCCTCCCTACGCCAGGCATTGACAGCAGACGGAGAGCTTTCACCAGCACAGCCCTGCCTTCCTAACTTTTTTTGAGCCTGCTTCTACATCCCCTTCCTACCCACGTCTCCTACCAGCACCAGCGCAAGACACAGCGAAGCACAATTCGGTCTCCTCCTGGTTATCAAGGTTTGAATCTGAGTACATTTTACTTATTTTAGCAGAGCTGGGTATCAGCTACATCTACCAGCCCGGGCTGGTAACTCTTCCAGGAGAGGCGGGCCCGCTGGAGAGCACACGCTGCGAAACCCCGCTGTTTGAAGCGTTCCCAGCAGGAATCGCTATAAAGCCACCACCAAGTCAGTGCCGAGGGTTAGGAAAAGAGAAGAATCATGTACACACCACAAGGGCAGCTGCTGGTATAAAGCAATTCCTCATCACCCTGCCTTTGCTAAATTACACCGTCCCATCCTCCTCTACCTCGGAGCCTTCCGCTTCCAATTTTGTGCAGTTACTTGATAGTACAATTATACACAAACCACTACACTTCAGCTGCTGAATTTTCTTCCCTCTATTATGTTTTTTTTTAATCATTGTTGCAGATAATTTTTAAGGACACTCAGTCAAGACTAATTTAATAACACATCACCTAACATGCGTATGTACTAAGGCAGTAATTCACTCACCTAAGAATTACCAGGGTGTCTTTCAGAGCCCCTCCCTGCCTGAGCCCTATCCTGACATGATAATGAACATGTAAATTAGTAATTACGCTCTCAGAAAGATTGTGGGTCATTTCAAGCCCGCCCGCGTGGGTCACAAAAGCCTTCCTTTCGCAGCCACCGGCAAAGCACAGATACTATCAGCGCTTCAGTGAAGCCCTGGAGCAGCCCTGGGTCACGCGGGGCAGCGAAGTCGATGAAAGAAGTGCGGTATTATTTTTAGCAACAAAAGCAGAATTATGAAGTGTTTTGAAAAAAAAAGTGGTACAACACCCAACACAGCCTCCAGAAAGGATGAAGGCACGTTACCGAGAGGAAGAGTCGTGCAGCTCAAGGGCGGCGCTACTTACTACACTTCCACATCACAAGTTTAGAGGTCGGGGGTTTCCCAGGTACTCCCAGGGTCTCCTCGGCAGGGTAATGCGCAGAGCTCTTAAATTCGGAGCAGCACACAGACCCTGCAACATACGTGCTCCCTGGCAGCGCGCTGCTGATGGTATCAAGACACAGCTCAGTCTTCATTCTCAGTTTCCTCGTTGCGCTTCAGAGATATTTTCTGTGGTTTGACAAACCGAAACCAGACTTCAGCCCCACTCTGTGCTTTGAGAGCAGCTCAGGCTCCCGGTGCTGTTTCAAGAGACCTCCTGGCTGCAGGATACAACCCACTTAGCTGGCTCCTTCGTTTCAAGGGCCGCAACTTCGGCGGTTCACTAACGAGACCTAGATTTTGTGAACTCATTACTGTCATACCACAATTTAAGCAAAAAAAAAAAATTTGCTATGAAAATCATGAAGTACCGTTCCACCTCAAGGCAATCGACGGAGGAATAAAGGCACCACGCTACTCTCCATCTCCCCGCTGTGACCAAGCTGATGTCCAACCCACCACCGCAGACTGCACTTCAGGAATCAATATGTTGTATTTAAACATTAGTTAAGGACTAAAAATGACCACAGGCTGAACACTACTGCGTGGAACAGGCTATGGGGAGCCAGCAGCGACAATGTGATTTCTTGAACAGGATAAGGAGATCATCTTACCTGTAAACACCGCCCGCTACACAAGTAACCAGGCACCTTTCTGAATACCTAAGGGATCTTATTTCTTAAATCTTCTTGTACAAGCAGGTTCAGTTAACCAGGCTTCAGGCTTTAAGATTGAACTTTGACTAACAGACTCGAGTGTCCGAGTCAGATTCTTTCTAAACCGGTAATTCCTAATGGACACAATCACGGCCAGCAGCCAGCGCATCCTCCAAGCATTCCACATTTGCTTTGCTGTTTACAAAAAGACGCTTGTTACACAAAAACACAGCAAGTGTGGAACATTAAAACTCAAACCTAGAAATTCTCTTAGAAACCCAACGAAGGAACCAAATACTCATGGCAAGCAGGAGTAAGCAAAGAGAGATTTAAACACAGCGCTGTGACAAGCCACGAGGACGAGCACAAGAGCAATTTATGTGCCCCCGCCGGCCGGGGAAGGCAGGCTGGTCACGTGCTGGTGACTTGCCAATTGATTTATTGCGGTTTAGCTGCTGGAAAAGACTTAGCAGCACATTATTTCCCTAAACAAGTAGTTGGTACAACAATGATACTCAGACGAGCAGTGCAGGAATATGCAAAGCAGACTACTCGAGATCGATATTCAGCATCACACGAGTGCCCATCACGATGGCTCGGGGGCCCAGGCAGCTACGAGTGGCACTAGAGTCACTTTTTGGATTTATGACTTAAACTTGACAAGTCAGCTATAGCGATTAACTTTCCTCCGTAGACACTTGGTTCGGACAGCTCTCAGCTGCTGTCCATCACTTCTGAAGTCACCACTGATAAATGTTTGGCTTAGGCATTATCAGAAAAAACCCCAACAAGCCATAAAGTCACAGTGTGCTCCTCAGACAGATGCCACCCAAACCTGGCCATAGAATCCCGGACTGGTTTGGGCTGGGAGGTCCCATCCACCCAGTGCCACCCCCTGCCATGGGCAGGGACATCCCCCCCACCAGCCCAGGCTGCCCAAAGCCCCATCCAACCTGGCCTTGGGCACTGCCAGGGAGCCAGGGGCAGCCACAGCTTCTCGGGGCACCCTGTGCCAGGGCCTCAGCACCCTCCCAGGGAAGGATTGCTGCCTCCCAGCTCAGCTCCAGCTCCCCTCCTGCAGCTTCAGGCCCTTCCCCTTGGCCTGGCCCCCCCTGCCCTGCAACCAGCCCCTCTCCAGCTTTCCTGCAGCCCCTGCAGGCACTGCCAGGGGCTCCAAGGGCTCCCCGCAGCCTTCTCTGCTCCCGGCTGGACAAGCCCAGCTCCCTCAGCCTGGCTCCAGAGCAGAGGGGCTCCAGCCCTCGCAGCATCTCCGGGGCCTCCTCTGGACTCGCTCCAGCAGCTCCATGTGCTCCTTGTGCTGGGGCCAAGTACATGATGAAGCACACCCTCGATCATCTGCCAAGGGTGGTCAACTGGGCAGATGCTAAAACACTGCAAGGTGACTCTGGTTCTCTCCCAGAGTACAGAACTAACTTAAAATCTTCCAGTAAAGTCTAGAACACCGCACCTCTAAAGGAAACAGTTTTACAATCTCAGTGTTTGGGTCCGTCCTTTCACCTCGCTCCCTCCCCTTGCCGGCTTTCCCGGGATGCGTCACCCTTCAAAGGAGCCTGTGACACCTTGGAGGGAGATCCCGTCCTTTCCTGTAAGGCTGCGCTCGAGCAGGAGCTCCGGGTCCACGGTCACACGGTACAAATCACTTCTCTTTTCTCTGCATAAGCAAACCTAGGCTTGCACAAACAGGACCACAGGGCTGGCCCCAACAACTGCACGCAGCGTAACTCACTGAGATAACACTCCCCCGGCCATTTTTAGGTGAAGTAATCGGAGCTTTAAAAGGGCAGGTGGGAAAAAGATCTCAAAGCTACACTATTTTGGACACAAGTACGTTGGGAAGGGAGGGTATTTGTGAAAGGAATAAAAGTATCCTTATAACAATTATTTATAAAAAGGTGTTAAGAAAAATGCTTGCATCTTCTTAGTCGAATGGCCCGGAACAATCAATAGATGAGCAGCAGCCTGTAAAATGAACTTAGGAAAGGTACAAAGTACGGTCAGCTGCGGAGATGCTAAAATACTGCAAGTATGACCAAAGTATGGTCATTTTAGTTGAAGTCCATTTTAAAAACCACACCTATCTTCAAGTTCTAGAGTCTTCCTACAAAGAACGCTATTCTTGCTCTTACAATGGATATTTGACACTTTAAAACACTAAAAAGCTTGCTCCTCACCCCTTGTTCGAATGCAGCTGCTCCTTTGACTGGAGACTAGGTCCCTCACCATCCAAAGGGACTTGGACAGGTTGGAGAGGTGGGCCCGTGCCAACCGCATGGAGTTTAACATGGCCAAGGGCAAGGTCCTGCATGTGGGTCAGTGCAATCCCAGGCACAACTCCAGGCTGGGCAGAGACTGGATGGAGAGCAGCCCCGAGGAGAAGGGCTGGGGGATGAAAAGCTCACCATGAGCCGTCAGTGTGCGCTGGCAGCCCAGAAAGCCCCCCGTGTCCTGGGCTGCATCAGAAATAGAGTGGCCAGCAGGGCGAGGGAGGGGATTTTCCCCCTCTACTCTGCTCTTGTGAGACCCCCACCTGCAGTGCTGCATCCGGCTCTGGGGCCCCCAGTACAGGAAGGACATGGAGCTGCTGGAGCGAGTCCA